>CALSBZ010000089.1:227409-242061 GCA_943591055.1 Gobionotothen gibberifrons
GTGTGTGTGTGTGTGTGCGTGTGCGTGTGCGTGTGCGTGTGTGTGTGTGTGTGTGTGTGTGTGTGTGTGTGTGTGTGTGTCTAATGCAGTCTAATAACAGTGTACAGAGAAGGCAATTTGTTCAGCTCGAGCCCCTGTTGTGTTGATAAGCCGGTCACACAAACCTCTGTCTGCCACCTCTCCTTCTCTCTCTGGCTCCCAGCCTACCTTAGCTTCCAGTGTGTTCAGATGTAAGTGAACCTGGCTGTAAAACAGCTGAGCCAGCCTGGGCTCACCAGCAGCCTGAAGCAGGCCTGCAGCTTATAAATACATTCATCATTAATGCTCACTGAATCTGGAGAGCATCCATTTTTTTTGCTATGCTACATTTCAGATGGTATTCAAACATGATTTCTATACTGGCTGATAACTGAGTAGTGTGTCATTCAATCTCAAAAGGTTTCGCCTTACACATGCTGTTGTCATGACAACATGGTCTTGTGATCGCTTACAGGTCCAATAATACATTCAAACTGCCACTTCAACATAAAAACCTGAAAGGCTCTTTCTCGAGGTTATTTTATAACCCTAGGATAAAACATTGCCATGTTGCCATTGTGCTTCAACTTCAGCCAAAGCTTTCCAATTTGGTTCCTCTATGACGTTCCATACTGACATGGGGGGCTCTGTTTAAAAAAAAAACGTTGACTTTGCTTGTGCCCCACAAAGCAATAAGCAATGGGTTGTAAAATGTTCTTTTTTAACTTGTAGTTAAATGCGTTATTTGGTCTCATTAGGAATGTATTCACTTTGCTCTGAGCTCTAGCGTGTCCCAATTAAACTCATTTTGTTCTGTTTTGGCTTGAAGCGGTCCATGGTTCATCCTGGAGTTTCTCATCTGGGCCAGGACTTGGTTTGTTTGAACACATTACATTATTCATCTTGAGGAAATTCATACAAACTCCTCAAAACATTCCCAAATCAAATATAAAAGTCCAGCTCAGAATTGTTAAAAAGCTTGTAATTTCCTCTCCATTACAGGGGAAATACAAAAGCAATGGTTATCAATTGACATCAGTGTCTTAAATGGGTAAGTCTATCATTTCAGGTTTGAGGACAGTGCAATTCAACACTATGAAAACATACTTTTGAAAAACACCTAAAGACTGAGATTCCGTATTCATATGCAATATATGCAATTCCGACGTTGTTTAGAAACCCGGGCATGCAGATTTAGTCAAATACAATTTTTGTTGAATATGCATAAATAAAACATTTATACGTATGCAAGAAATGACATTTTTGTCCAAATCTGTATCGGTTTCGCATAAGGTGGGTGTTTATTTAATGGTAAGATGTGTAAGTCTCCAAAGAATCCATTTTCATGCGGAACTTTAACCAGGCAGAAGTGTAGTGCATATTCAACAGTGGATATTATTATTCACCATAAATGCTTTGAAGGTACTTGTTGCCACAACAATGATTGCAAACCGGAAGAAGAAAGAAAAAGCTTTCTGCAACTGGTTTGCCATTCTTCATTATACATTTATAACAATTCACAGCATGAAGTCTTTTCTCTTTGTGATTCATAAACTGTAACATGATGTTTCAACAATAAATCTTCTTCGTAGCTATAAGCAGGTTAGATATGAACTAGTATACGAGTGGAATTATGTCTCGGGACAAGATAGACAGCCCAGGGATTTCAGCTGCTGAGAGAAATAACACACCGAGCCACATTAACAATTCAAAAGCATGTCCTCCATCGTTAACTGAACGTCATGTCAGGTGTCTTTTTTTGGACTCCTTGGAACATTTGTCACCCAGTGAGAGTGACGGATGATCATGATGAAGTATAGCCCCCACAATGCCCTCATCACATATTCTGTGTTTTCAGCCTTAGTTCTTATATTACCTCTGCTTCCACAGACTTGGTTTGTAACAGACAACTAGATAATTAACACTATTACACAGGATCACCATTTGAGCCCTGTGTTCTGTTTTGTGATTAAATGTTGTTCATTTTATGGGAATTTACATCTCCCAGTGTCCTATTTTGTGGTTGCCATCATTACACAGGTAGTTGGTGAGAGTGATGGTACGCACATAAAAAAGACTTTTCAGTCTTACCAGTTTAGTTGGAGGGTTATTTAAGTAGTTTTACAATTACAGGTTTCCAATTCTGTCATGGTTGTAGCTCTGTAGCTCTGTGTTTGGGTCTAGAAGCGTCTGGGTCTGTTGTCATCTCTTGGTCTGTAACCTACTTGATCTGTTTGCGTCTGTTAGTGCCTGTTGGTCTGTTAGCATCTAGCTCTGTTAGCGCCTGTTGGTCTGTTAGTGTCTGGGTCTGTTAGCGTCAGTGGCGGCGCCAGAGATTTCCCCTAGGGGGTGCTGTGGGGTAGCTTGACGTTTCATAGAGGGTGCTCAAACATTAAGGGTTTCCCATTAATGCACCAGCGCTATAGTTGAATTTTCTACTGCAACACTCCCCACACACACACACACAGTGCACCCGCGACTGTTACAATGAAGGCTCGATAATCAGCTCACGGCATATAGGTGTTAGCAGGGGTAAAGTGCTATTTTTATAAGTGGGGGGTGGACCTCACCTTCTCTAGTGGGGTCCGGGAGCATGCTACCCCGGGAAGATTTTTTTTAAATATTGAAGTTAAAAGCATCAATCTGGTGCACTTTGAGAGCAACATTAAGAGATCTATGGATACATCTATCAACACCCATATGAAACAGAACTGTAAACAGATTTTCTATTTCTTTATAGATATTTTACAAATCACTCCCCTTTTAAAACAAACCGTTTGAGACCCACTGAGATAACTAGACTAAAGTTAACTATCTAAACACTGAGAGAGTCCTTTACTTCACCTGAGCTGATGTTATCTGAGACTCTCAGTCTGACAGGAGAGAGTTCACCCTCCACCTTGTTGTTGAAAAAGCTCCTTATATCCGTTAGCTTGGCTAGCTAGCACCAGATGCTAACCACAACGATCTCCGGTAGATACTCACCGGTAAGCTACTTGTACTCACGAGGCTAGGCTATTATGTGCAGAATCCCTCTCGCTTTCAGGTGGTTTTGATTGAGTGTCCACACATGGACATTTAAGGACTAAAAAACGTTTTCACTTTGCTGTTAGCAAATAAGTTGGCGCTCTAGCTAACAGGAAGTCACTCAAGTGTCACAAAGTAATTTAGCCTATGGAGGTCAACAATCGAATGGGTGCTGGCCATTGGCCTAATCATATCACCTGTGTTGGCTTTATGTTTTTGGTCAAAAATGTGTTTGTTTCACATTTGCATTGATGTAATCAATACTTTTTCTAATTTAATTTAATAAAAATAATAATAATAATTTTCGGAAAAGAAAAAAAAAAACATATTTCTTGGGGGTGCTTAGGGGGTGCTACAGATGAAGCACTTAATTTCGGACAGTTTGAAACGCAAGGGCAGTGATTGGTAAGTGGTCTGCCCTCGCTCAAGGGAGGCTTGACTTGAGACCGCCCCCGTTATAAATACATGTAATTATAATGAAGCCAGCTGCAATGGATCATTGAAAGCCTGAAATTGAAAATCTGGCAACGCCCTCTTGGAAAATAGTGGGAGGGCTTGACCTTCCTCGAAACTGGTAGTAGGCAGGAACAGGTAAGCTGGAGTCCGAAATTAAGTGCTTCATCTGTAGCTAGGTCCCCTAGCTCCCCCCTGGCGCCGCCCCTGGTTAGCTTCTCCATATGTTGGTCGTCTTTTTGCTTGTGATGGTCTGTTATAGCGTCTCGGTCTTTTAGCCTCACCGTCTGTTGGCGTCTTTTAGCTCTTGTTGGTCTGTTAGTACCTGGGTCTGTTAGCATCTGTTAACATGAATTGGTGTGTGCCCACCCTAAGTGTCTCAAATAATATTACAAGATATATCTATAGAAAAATAAAATAACATGCTAACAATACACAAAAAAGTATTGCAATTAAAACCTTTCATAAGACGTCATATCCAGTGTTCCAGCATCTTCATTTTATTTCCAGTTAATGCAGAAAAAAAAAAAGAATATCACAGATACCATAAACCACGCGTACTGTAGGTATCAAGGTTGGAAGAAACATTGCATAAGATAAGTAGTATTACTTTTTCTATGAAAGTTTAGTGTTTGTGTTCATATGTGCTGATGTATCTTCAGTGGTTGTCAGTGGTTTTTATAATCTGCAATAATAAGGCAAAATAACAGTTCAATGAAAGAGGTAAATGCTGGAAATAAATATAATTTAATTCCTAGGAACACTGGTTTGGAAATAGGGTAGAGAACATACTCTTTTTTTTAGAGCTAATATGTTTGTTTCCAAGATTTTGTTCTTTAGTCCGTCCTTCCCAGCCGTCTGCTTCTTTTGTTCTTGATTCGTTATTTCGCAGCGGAATCCCTGAGGTACTGTCATTTTTTATTTCAGTTTTTATCCCCCACTTCCCTCCACCAGCTTTTGCAAGATAAATGAGTTGCACTTAAAAGTCCTTTCCTTGTGATTAAGGTTTTGGGAGCCTATACTTATGCAGCAAGTCAAATTCATCACTGGAATAGCAGCACTGTAACCAGTTAATTTATAATTATACTAATGGGAATAATCCTTTAAAATGTACAAACTTGCTGGAAAAGAACAGAAATGGAAGGAGGAAGACACTTAAAGCTAAGAAAGAATGCTGGGAGATGTACAGTACAGATGTGAGTTAGGGTGAGGCGGGGGTGAGGAGGTGGGAGGGTGAGAGAGATAAAGGTGACAGGGAGGGGAAGCGAGGTAAGTGAGCCCTTAAATTGGATTGTAACTTGAAATTACTGATTTTAAATGTTTCAAAAGCCCCCAAATGGAGTTGAAATATGCTGCTATTACACTGAAGACTGCAGTAATTATGATTTTCGAGCCACAGTGATTATCGTGCCTCACACCCCCGAGCAAATCTGGTGGAGGGCCATGGACATTTGATAGTTGATGAACTTGGAAAGGTATCATGTCAGTATTTTCCTGGCCATTAACCTATTGCATACTGCTCAGAAATACAGTGACATTTGTAATGCATTTAACAATGGCCAAGCTGAAGGTTCAATGGGTTTCAACCCTCCAGACCCTCACATTGGGTGATATCATCTTTAAATGATATACAGGCATGGGGTTCTTGCTTTATGACACTGGCCAGAATCAACAATATATTCAGTAAAAGACGGATGTGTGCTCCTTTTATACTGACTCCTGTGGTTATTATGTTTTAACTGTAAATCCACTCGTTCACATGTAAGGGATCATGCAACAGAAGGTCATTATAGCAAAAGGAACCCTGGCAGGGTGATCAGGAACTCAACATGAAGCAGAGGGGTCTTGAATCACCCTGAATGGGTACTGGTTAGCAGCCACTGCACCGCAACCTCTCCACCCTCGGCCATGACCGTGGAGGAGTCGGGGCCTCAGTTTACTAGGCTGATAGAGCACACTCAGACACGCTTACCTCGTGAAGATTGTGCATGGAAAAAGGTGAGGAAGGCTCCCCCTGCCTGCCCTTAAGCAGGCGGGGGGAGTCCTCCAGCCCTGCATGGGGCTCACTGCGCACCATGTTTGACCCTAAGGAGCATGGGAAACCATAAGTGCATTATGTCCAGGGGGGGGACATAATGCACATGTCAGCCCCCCCCCCCCCCCCCTCACCAGTCCTGTGTTGCCCCAGCAAGCACAGACGATGAGAAGGAGCTAGACATGTCCAAGAGATAAAACGTTATGAAGGGGCCTGGCGTGGACCAAGACACTGCCGTGCATATGTCCTCAACACTCACACCGGCTAAATAAGGCTGTTGACACAGCCACAGCTCGTGTAGAGTGTGCAAGGACCCCCGTGGGGAAGGCTCTCCCCGCCTGACCGTAGGCATGTGCAATGCACTCGCAGAGCCATCCTGCTAGGCGTTTCTTGGACAGAGCTTTACCGGCCACACCCCCCTGAAACACACAAACAGCTGTTCAGTGCGCCTAATGACAGCCGTGCGCTCCACATAACATGCCAGTGCATGCACCGGGCAGAGGAGGTGCAGTTTAGCCTGACCTGAACAAACTCCTTAATTTCTTGGGAACAAAGGAGGGGTTCGGCCTGAGTGTCGCCCCGCTACGGTCACCCCGGATCCACAGGCAACTCGGGTGTACCGACGGAGCAGTCAGTTCGGACACTCTCTTGGCCGAAGTCAGGGCCAGCAGCAACGCTGTTTTTAATGACAGCGCCTTCAAGGAGGAGAGCTCCAGAGGCTCAAATGGTTCTGTGACCAGAGCCTCAAGCACCAACGGCAGGTCCCATTGCGGGACGGAGGCGTGCATCACCGGGCGCTGCCTCCTGACCCCCTGTAAAAACCGCGACACAAGCGGCTGACCTACCGCCAAATCCCGTCTGGATAACTTTGTCAGACAATCCCTCCTTGCCTGTCCCTCTCAGGAGCCAAGCCTGGATAGGTTGGCCCCTATCGCACCAGCCCCCTGAGACATCGCCCCCCAGACCTGAGGAACTGCCCAGGGCTGGCCCACCATCATCTGTGTCACCTCCGCGAACCACGGTGCCACGCGGTGGTCTGGGGCCACTAGGATAACTGACAGATGTTCTCGTCTCACCCTCTCCAGGAGAGGGAGAATGAGGCGCAGCGGTGGAAAGGCGTAGAGCAGCTTTCTTGGCCATGGCTCGTGTGCAAACGCGTCCACCCCCAAGGGCCGATTGTCCCGCAGAGCCATGGAAAACTATAGGTTTACTTACGTAACCCCAGTTCTCAGAGTAACATGAAGTGAGATGTCTCACTATGGGATGCGCCTCATCGTGGAGCAAACAGAAGCATCAATCTCATTTACGCCAATCCTGATTGGCGGGTGATCTCGACGTCATCGTCAGGGAATCCACCCCCTATAAGTAGCCTGCGCCACGACGCATGCGTCATTCAAAATAAGCACCTCTTCTCGCTTCACCATAGCAAGGAGGGCCGTCTGGTGAGACATCTCACTTCATGTTACTCTGAGAACTGGGGTTACGTAAGTAACCTATAGTTCTCATTCATAACACTCCGTTCAATGTCTCACTATAGGAAATCGTAACTCCCGTATTGCCAGACGAGCTTATCTCGAAAATCACCAAACCAACCAGAACCTAAGAGGTAGAGCTCTGACTCAGCAGGGCGCCCAGCACTGCTCGGGCCATACTGGGAGCAGAGACGTCTAGCCTGTAAAGGCGGACAAAGTGAGCGGCGAGGACCAGCCCGTCGCTGCACAAATGTCATGGAAGGAAACACCCTTGAGCAAACAACTCAGGGAACACAAAGAGTTGGTCATTCTGACACAAAACTCCTTTGATCTGTCCACATAAGTGCATAAGCACGGGCTAGACATAGCAAATTCTGTCTACGGCTGACCGTACAGCCACCGATAAATCCCACCTGCCAGTACATTTACAGGTCAGTGCGGAATTATCAGGACCAATGCGTGGTGCTGTTTTCTCACTCTGGTCAGAGATGGGTTCTCAGAGCCAGGGGTGGGAACGCACACGGGGGGCCGGAGGTCAAACGTGCGCGAGCACGCCCACATCCAACTGGTGCGTGCCCCGCTCTCGAGTAGAGGAGGCGACCGCAGCACCACAAGATCAGTTTGCGTGCCAGCATGTGGCTGGGGAGAACGCAAACCTCCCTAGTGATCTTCATACGATATTGTCGTATTATCCATCCTCACGAGGACATGGTGTCCTCTGAGAGAAGGCATAAGGCGTTTTAGGGTGGGGAACACCGCTAAAACCTTAGGTAATTTACGTGCAACTGTTGGTGGTTCCTGTTTTTCCAGAAACCTCCTCACAGGTCGACCTTTGTAAAAAACCTCTCCAGCCCGTCAGACATGCGTCCGTGGTGACCGCCCTCTGCGATAGGACAGCGCCCCTGGGCACGTCCCGTACTAGTTAAAGTCGGGTGCAGCCCGCAGCGTAGTGCCATTTACGCATCTCATAGTGACCACTACTTCTCTGGGTTTAGTCTGAGGGCGGCTGTCCAGTGCTGAAACTCCCTCAGGGGAAGTACAGTCTGGGCTGGGAACAACATGCTCTCTTCTGTGTTTATGATGAAAACTCAGGTCGAGCAGGTGTATTACGGGGACATCTGTCCGTGTAATAACCCCCTGTTTTGACTGTGCGAGAAGCAACCAGTCGTACAGGTAGGTTGCCAGGCGAATACCCTGTTGTCTTAGCGAGGTTATCGCGGCATCCGTACATCGTACAAACCCTCTTGGACTGAGAACAGACCGAAGAGAAGTAGTCCGCACTTGTAAGGGACACCCTGAGATGTAAATCACAGATATTCTCTGTGTGGGTAATATGCTGGAATGTGTAAACATGCATCTCCCAGGTTGACTGATGTGAGCCAGTCGTCCTTCTTGTCGCACGAGACATATTAAAGATGTGTGAGTGAGCATTTTGAAGCCGTATCTTTTAAGATATCTGCTTGGATCTCAACAATCTCAATATTGGCCGAGTTCCGTTCCCTCTCCGTTTGGAAAAGGGGAAATACTTGGAATGAGAGCCGCTCTGACTTTGTTCGACGGGTATCACAGATATAGCCTTGTTTTCTAGAGGTGAGAGAAACTTTTCTCTCAGAAAACGGGTTGACTCTATCCGGGCCTGTGAGTACAGAATGCCCGAGAGCGAGGGAGGAGGGGGGGGTGACAGTGGGTTGGAGACCGTAGCCTTGTGTTACTGTCTTGAGAAAGTCCCCGGCAGACATTGCGAACATTTCCTGCTGATTTCTCTTTAGAGTCAGTGGAGATGACATGTCTCCCACCCTCAGAGGCTACATTTTTGTCGTGTTCTTGGGGTCCTTTAGTGTCTGATCACGGTAGTACCTTATCTCGACAATCCCCACCGACACCGCGCATGCGTGTGACGGTGGTATTTTTAACAACCTCAGCCGTCACTGCGTTAGCACGTGATGGTGGAGGCTTCACAGCACCAGCCGCCACTACGTTTTGCACGTGATAGTGGAGGCTTCACAGCACCAGCCACCACCGCGTTCGCACGTGATAGAGGTGGCTTCAGAGCCCCAGCTGACACTGCATTTGCACGTGACAGTGGAGGCTCCACAGCCCCAGTCGTTACTGCGTTTGCACGTGACGAAGGCGGCTTCAAAACCCCCGACGCCACTGCGCATGCACGGTGACGGTGGCTTTAAAACCCCTGTCGCCACTACGCATGCGCGTGGCGAAGGTGCCTTCACAGACCCGTTCTAATGTCCGCCTTTTGAGAGATGCCGTAGCTGTTCTCAAAAGGGGAACAATAGGCGGACTGTTTATTGGTTTTATTGTTTTTTATTGTTTTTTCTTTAATTTTTTGAGCTGCGCCCTCGGCCTGAGCCTGGATGCGTCAGCGGAATTTTTTTATACAGAAAATAACACAACAATATTTGACAGACATGTGTGTTTGTGCACTTGAGGATGGCGTTGAGGCATCTCTCGAGGCAGGAACACACCTGGAGCTGGAGAACGCAGCTCTGTCACAGAGGGGAGAAGAGGAGGCCGTCTAGGTTGCTCGCTTCTTCCTTCCCGTCAGGTGGCTGAGGATCTGGGTCGGTTGTGCCTGCGTGGCTGCTGCCGGGACCGGAGATCCGTTCGGCCAGCTCGCCCCCGTCTCCTGCCTGGGCTGGGGACTCGGGTCGGGCTGCTGCCTCTGCTGCCTCGGTACATCAAACCGAGCAGCGTGAGGGGCATTTCGGGTCGGGGGCTGCCGTGAGGCCGTTGTAGGTGGCGGCTGGACCCTCCGAGGAAGACAGAGGTGGAGGGCCTCGTCTTCTCTCCTTCTCGACTCTCGTCTCCGCTGTAGTGAGACCAGAGCAGAGCCGAAAATGCCCTCGGGAACGATAGGCATGTCCAACACATCCTCCTTTTCCCGGTCTGGGAGGTTGGTCAGGTCGAGCCACCTGGCTCTCTCCTGCACCACCATTATGCCCATGATCTTGCCCGTGGCCTGGACCGCGCAGCGTTGTACCCGGAGGCAAATGTCCGTTACCGCTGCGATCTCGTCCCATAAGGCCGGCCCAGACCCGCTCGCCAGATCTCCGCAGAGCTCTGCCTGGTAGGCAGTTAGCAGCGAGGAGATGTTGAGGGCCCTGGCGGACAACGCTGCGGCTTTGTAGGCCCGATCAGCCAGCGTGGACTGCAGTCGGTCCGCCTTCACCGGCAGCGTGGGGTTCCTGCTCGGTGCAGACGCCATCCTCGGGAGGAGGTGAGCTGCCACCAGCGGTTCCATTGGTGGTATGCGGAGCAGGCCGAGCCTCTCCATACCGTCACAGTCCAAGGAGGAGGCACCCTGGATCGGGGCCTCATTGCTGTAGGGACGGTCTCTCCAGGAGACCGACACCTCATCCAGCAACTCCGGAAAAACTGGAAGGAGTAGCCTCTTTTTCTTCGCTGCTTGGGGCACATTTCTCCCCTCGTAGCGGGACCTAGAGGTCTCCTTGGTCATCTCGGGCCATGGGATGTCTAGCCTGGACGCGGCACATTGGCACACGGCCTGCAGGTCCACGCTCAGACAGGGCGAAGCTGGTGTGCTATCGTCCGGTAGAGCAGCCGTCGCTCCCGGCATGTCAGCCGGAGCTGGTGGCGTGAGGAGACTTTCCTCCTGCTCATCCGAGTCAGAGAGTAGGAACTCAGAGGCATCCTCTTCGTTCTCCACGTCTTCCGACTCCGGGGTATCCACCGTGAGTGTGGCCATGGTGAGGTCCAGCCGGGGGCCCCAGCTTGGTATAGCGTGGGGTCCCAATCTCACATCCCTAGCCGCTACCGAGTACCAGCCTGACACAGGGTGGGACTCCGGTTCTGCAGCTGCCGCCGTTGATGGACCCCAGACCGACACAGTGCGGGGTTCAATCTTAGCGGGGGACGTCCTCATGTCCTGATAGCCATCCGGCGCATCAGAGTACGTGAGGAGGTCCCATCTCGCCCGGCTAGTTTTTAGCCGTCTGCGGAGGCTCTTTCGGGGCATGCGGGAGCAATATCCGCACGAGCTGGGGTTATCGATAGCCTCTTGGGCGTGTTCCAGCCCGAGGCAGGACGAGCAGACCTGGTGTGTGTCTGTGTCCGAGATCTTGAACCCACAGCCACAGAGCCTTGCAACTGAGTTCCCGGCTCCTCTGGTATGAGGGAGAGAGGCGTCCATCTTGCCTGCCGTGGTGACGGGGTGGAGAGGGCCCGCTCTCAGCAGGAAAGTTACCGAGGAAAAAATTGAACAACTCGTCCTTAGTCCGGAGAAAAGCGACGGCGTAGATTTATTTCCAAAAGGGGGTATTAACTGGTGTCTTAATAGCCCTTAATTATTTTCTTCTCTGGTATGAGAATAGAAGAAAACGTCCTCGCCATCGTGGTATCGATAGCGAGGGAGACAAGCTAGCAGCGTGGTGTGCAGCTAGCTTGAAGTCAAAACCTTACCTCTCGATTTCCGGAGAAAAGGAAAAAAGGTGAGGTTGAATGTGGTACTAACTGGTGTGGTAGTACCTACAATCTTCTCTTCGAAGAATATCTAAAGGTAGCACGCGAGCGTCCGTCAACCGAATTTAGCTAGGATAGCTTGGTTCTGTCTGTGGACAGTTAAGCTGCGCTGCTGCCGATAAAGAGATGTGCTCTGAAGCGAGAAGAGGTGTTTGAATGACGCATGCGTCGTGGCGCACGCTACTTATAGGGGGTGGATTCCCTGACGATGATGTCGAGATCACCCGCCAATCAGGATTGGCGTAAATGAGATTGATGCTTCTGTTTGCTCCGCGATGAGGCGCATCCCATAGTGAGGCGTGTTCAGGCCCCAGACACTCGAAACACAGGCGGTGGGGATCGGCACCTGCGATTAGGCCGTTGCACGTAGGGCAAGGTCGGAGCTCAGGGACTGGTGAGTTTTCCATTCTCTCAATTTTCTTCTCTCTCTTTCGCTCTCTCAGTTGTTTATCCTGCTCGCTGAAGAGAAAAGGATGACGGGCGGGAGGCGAGGCTGCCTTATATACTGTGGGCCTGCGCACGCACTCAGGTAGGCCAGCCCCCGGGGGCCGGCTACGTTTATAGATTTCTCAGTAGGTGAACGCTCGCATAGGGAGATCGAGGGCAGTACCCATAGAGTCCAGTAGAGGGCTCCGCCTGTGAGATATAACTGTTTCCCTTTTAGTAACTCATATTAAACAGTCAATCTTAAAATCTACTAAATATAGATTTATACAGAAAATTCTTAGCACCTTCATGCTCTGCAGAGGTTGAACCTCTTTAACACGTTAAATATATTAGGTCCCACCCTGTGGAGAAGCTCTAAGACTAGCTAAATCCTCAGCATGTTGTTTGTTCCACATCATTCGGTGTGTGTGAGGCAACGTGTTAGGAATTATTAGACTCATAATACATTTACAGATTCCTCACAAAGACTAAGCTCCAGTTGGCCAATGAGCGTAATTAAAATCACAAGAGTATCAGAAGCTCTGTCAGCCAATACATATGGAAGTGTTATTGTGTAAGACTGCAGGAATATTCTCTATATATTATAGTCTCATCAATGATGAAGCCTGTGCTTCTAACACTTGATTGTTAAATATAGAGGGTTATATCGTGTAATACAGGTTATATCGTGTAATACAGGTTGATCCCTTGATGTGTGTAGGTCTGATAATGTTAGGTGGTAGGAAGGTGTTAGCTTGGAAATCCCTAAAATCAACCTCATGTTTATATGCAGAACCCAGGAGTGAGGAACAAAAGGGGTGGCTGTGGCGCAGGGAGTAGATGATACTCCAATTGAAAGTTCAATGGTCCGTTCCCCAGCCTCTGCAGTCAACTTGTCGATTTGTCCTTGGGCATTTACCCAAAATTGCTTCCAAAGGCATGTCCACCGCTGTGTGTATCCCTGAGCTGGTGGATGGGTGAATGCTGACTTATTTATGTATATCCAGCCGTGTAATGCACAAGTTGTGTTTTTATCTGCAAAACAAAGAATGCCCATGCCCACTGAACTGCTGCTCACAAGAACGCCAAATGTAGATTAATCTGCTGCTAAAAATAGTCCCAAACAAATGCACTATTTTCTCCTGTTTTAGTAACGTTTGAAAGCCACAATGACCAGCCATTTTATGAAATAAGTGTGCCTTTATTAAATCAAATGGAACCATATATTTGTGAGTTTTTTAAGACTTGTGTTTTCAGTGGGAACCAATGGGCTTGGAGCTGAAAGCCACATGGTAGAGCGGTCAGAAAGGGTTGAGAGACGGACGAACATGATGCTGGTTTTGGTTTGATGAGATTTGTTGTTTAGACTATAACACCAGCCCTATTTGGTGAGCAAACATGTTGTCGGGTTAGGGTTCACAATAGATTGGTGAATATCAAGCCCTAAAACCTGGAAATTAATTAGCATTCATCCACTTCTGGTTCCCTTGTCTGCAAGTCAACGGTTTACTGAAATTAGTCTGTGGCTAACACAAACTGAAGAGATTTTCACTTTTGTTCTCCAACATAAAATATGTCAGTAAATACCCCAATGTCTGAAACTCCTATGTGTATTATAACGGTGTATGCTAACAAGCGGCTTAAAGTCATCATGCAGAACATTACCCATTTAAGCAGACGTTGCCTTCAAGTTATGGGATCTTTTTCCGATGCTACCGATATACTACATCAGCCTTCAAAAATACGTCATCACTGCACCACTCTATATGAAAGGCCAAAGGTTCAGCTCACCTGCAGGGTGCTAATCCCTTTGAAAAGCTGTTTAACTGAAAGTTAAAGAACTGAAACAAGTCTTTATCATGAAGCTGCCTGAAAGAGTTAGAACAAAGCCAATAATTAAAGAGTAATCTGATTCATTATAGCATGAAAGCAGAGTCACTGACACCTCTTGGTCTGCCGTGTTTCACTACTATACTGGTAAAAGTCTGACAATAAAAACGATGACGCTTTGATATACTTCAGTTGATATGGCGTTTAGTCTCATTGAAGGGCTCTTCACAGTGTCAGCTCCCCAAGTGTATATCTATATTTCCTGTTGCAATGCAGGGGTTTGGTTACTGCTGCTTTTTTAATCACATGATGATTACATTCAGGAATTCCCTGATATCCTCCAGCTGAAATGGGTAGAGGCTAGCTGAGCTCTGGACAGCTTCCCTGAGTGTGTCCTTCTGCTGAATACAAAGTAACTGTGGAGGACGGCTAAAGGCAGTGCTTACGTGGGTGCATAGTGGTTGTCATGGTTACCTAGGTTTTAGCCCCTGCATTTGTCCAGCTCTACTCCACACTGAAGAAACCTGGATCATTTCAAATAAGAGTAAGGATCGAGTACCTGCATGACCTTTGCATTGACCTTTAAGCCAGAACACACTCCCTTTAATGCAACACTATACCATGTGCTTGGTTCTTTGTCTTTTTCTCTCTCTTAGTTCTTGCACTAATTCTACAGTAGGATTTGAACGGACTGACATTCGGTCTTCTTTGGGACAGAAAGCAGTTTAGCCACACAGAAAAAGACCCAGAGAGAGAAGAGATCAAATCACAGTGTCTGTCCTCATTCTCTCCCTCTCAGTGTTACACACACTTTGCCCTGCAGAACCATCTCACCTCCATGCGGCTAAAGGAACAGATCCTGTGTGTGTGTGTGTGTGTGTGTGTGTGTGTGTGTGT
>CALSBZ010000089.1:242461-256081 GCA_943591055.1 Gobionotothen gibberifrons
CACACACACACACACACACACACACACACACACACACATATCAAAGGCAGCTTAATACTCAAACGCGCCTGCGTCTGTTTCGATGTCAGCACACCATCCACAACCTCCCTCACACACACACACACACACACATCTCTTGCAAATTGAACTTCATGAATGTTTAATGTGTTTGAAACCAAACGCAGCAATTGTTTCAACCCTCACACCTTACACACTCAAACACACACACACCATTTAAAGACAGGCGTAATCACAAGCAATTCTTTAAGCCATCTCTCTTCTTCTCTCGTTTCTTCCATCTTTGATCCTTTCACTCTTTCTCTGGCTGCTGTAAATAGTGTGTGATAGCTGGAGATGGTGGTAGCAGCTACTTGGCCCCAGGAGACCTTTCTTTATTTGAATGACAGGTTGCCTTTCAGAAGGCATGAATACATTAGTGGAGAGAGGGGGAGGCACTAGAGAGACACAGAAAGAAAAGGAAGGAGGAAGGATTCCTGAAGGACATACACAGAACCTGCAGGTGAGCCTGAGTAATCCTGTGTAACAGAAAAGCTTCAGGTGCTGGTTCTCTTTAAAAATGCTGGTATGCAGCTCAAATCCACCTGCCATCTCCTCTCGGTTCTATTTTTCGCTCAGCCAGCATCATTGCTCCCCCTCTCCTCACCTCCATCTCTGTGGCTCTCACACTTTGGAGGCAGAGAGCGTAGGAGGCTGCTGTAATGTTGCAGATCCTTCTGTGTCCTGGCAGGCGAACATTGAGGGTTTGTGTGTGTGTGTGTGGGGGGGGGGGGTCTGACTCTTCACAAATTGCCAAGATGTGGAAGGGAAAGGGAAAGGGGGGGTTGTCAGTGTTGGCATCAAAAACATATTTAAATTGTAACACTGGGGATTTATTAAGAGTTTTACAGTGAAACAAAAAACGTTCTTGAGTCCATAAAGTGACAAAGCAGTTCCTTAAAAAGCAGCTTCTTGTGTTTTATACTAGTAGACTCTCATATCAGCCATGTTTTCAGACTCTCTTAACTCGTAGGGAAGGGTATCGAGAACCGGTACTAAATTGTTACTGATACCTGATTGGTCATAACCGAAAAACCAATAACAGACGCTGTTATCAATATATATATATATATTTTGTGACCAACTCACGGAGGGACTTTTTTTTAAGCTGAACTAAAGTTACTCACTCCTTCATGGGCTTGAGTTGAGACCAATCTCTTCAGGTCACACAAATGGGATATGTTCTGAGTAGAAGAAGGCTGTGGCTCAGTGGAAAGTGTGCTGGACTTTGAATCAGGGGATAGCTAGTTCGAGTCCCACTGCAGTCAGCATGTCGCTGTGTCCATGGGCCAGACACTTCACCCCAAATTGCTCCTGTGGTATTGAGTATGTAAGTCGCTTTGGATAAAAGCGTCTAACAAATGACATGTAAAAGAAGCCAAGACATTTGAAGAGAAAAGGTTTCTGCGCATTTTGATTTCTCTTGTGTACTTCACATAAGAATATTGAGCCTAATAAAGGTCCAGAGAAAAGACCATCCTCTAGGCGCAGTGAATATCCACAGTCAATTCCAAGAGAATACTGGTTGGTACTTAAGACTTTGATACACAAAGGACCACCAGCCCCACCATTGTAGCTTGGTGAAAAGAATCTATTTGTTATTGATTCATTGATTCTCAAGCAAGTTTTTCTTCACTCGCGTGGCAGTGTAGTCCTCCTCACTGTTATTTAAAGCCAGTAGTGGTGTTTCCAAAAACAGCATGTTGTCAGTTAAAAGTCTCTTCTCAGTACGTTTGATTTGCTCCAGCTAACGCTGCTCTAGTGTGAGCTGCATTTCAAAAAGGCTGCAGTGTGTTCAGTCCATTCTGTAATCTATGCAAAAAAGGCAACTTTGTTGCTGCTGGCAAAATGGATTTAATTTATTACCAAGCAAAGCTTTTTCTTTGACACTGGCCCTTCTACAAGATTGTATATTCAGAGATGAAAAGCTGCTGCAGAAAGCTGCCATACAGAGAGAACTCCATGGAAATACTTGTGGATGTTGAATTTAAAATGCGTGAAGGTAAATAATTATCCGTGTGTGTGTGTGTGTGTGTGTGTGTGTGTGTGTGTGTGTGTGTGTGTGTGTGTGTGTGTGCGCGTGTGCTCACAGTGGCACCAGTGACTGCTGTGTTTAGACAGTGAAATGGATAATGGATCTCCCTTTCAATAAGTCAATCAGCAGGCCCTCGGGGGGGGCAGATGCTGCTAACAGCTAAAAATGAACTCAGCCAATCAATATGCAACGCCCACTGGAATGACAGTTTGAGTCTATCCCATCATGCACCAGTCTGTGGGTTAAGGTAAGTCTTTGGACACTGTTCGTCTTTTGTGTGATGAATAAATAAAGCCACATTTGTTGGCAGTGCTGTACGTAATTATGGTCATGCCAATAAAGCTATTTCAATTTGATAGAGTAAATATGCAGAGGTGTTTAACTGAATCAATTCCAGGAAGCCAGATGGACAAACAGAACCTCTAACTGATCTTTGCATGCATACCTTTGTAAGGACACACACACACACACACACACACACACACACACACACACACACACACACACACACACACACACACACACACACACACACACACACACACTCAGAGAGTCAGAGCCAGGAGGGGGTCTCTGGGGTAAACAGATGTTCAGTGTGATGTGATTTGCGTATTTTGATTTGTTGCCATCCGCTGCTGGGTGTAAAATGGGCCACGATGCTGCTTCTGCTGCTGGACTCCCACAAGGCCATGTTACAAACTTTCACGGCCAACAAACCAAAGCAGTGAGTGAAGTCAGACCAGTATACATGAGCACTGTGACTGTATTAAACCTGTGTGTATATTACAAAGCTTCTGCCAGTACGTACCTGTGTCCACTGAGCACCTGGCAGGGCATTGGAGAGAGTCTCCTACTCGCGGTTTTTTTCTCTATGACAACAATAACACAACAACGCCTTTATAAGTCAGAAGAGCTTTGCTCCATTTGCCCTTTATAATAAAAACCCTGACTGCAAGACACATTTGAGGTACTGTAGGGTTCTGTGTGCAGGTGAACTGGCTGATCTATCCCATTTCAACAACGTTAGTAATGACAATCTCAATTCTGATTGGCCAGCGCAAGGCAGCGTGATTTCACGACATACACACACCTCACATTCACATCATTTGCATCACCTTGCCTGAATGTGCATCTTTGGCTTAACTTTATATAGAAACGCACCACCAAAAACATCAGCTTTGCATCGGAAGTGAGCCCACTTGTGAAATATGACCATGAAAAACTCACAAACGCAGTTAATCATTTTTCAATCATTTTTTGATTAGATTGAAATCAACTGCAAGTTATTTGGAAGATTACAATAGAAGTTCAAAAAAGCATTCTCTGGTCTCTCTCTTTTAGGAGAGACTCACTGTCTTAGTGCGTTTCCCCCTAATCTTCCCTTCCCCTCCTCCCTTGTGTATTTAGTCTTTGCTGCTCTGTTTCTCTTCTCTGTCGTTCAAGGTATTCCACTTTGTTATTTCTTAACGTTTTGATGCCTTTTGCTTTACCCCAACTCAAT
Source organism: Gobionotothen gibberifrons (assembly GCA_943591055.1). Classification (NCBI taxonomy): domain Eukaryota; kingdom Metazoa; phylum Chordata; class Actinopteri; order Perciformes; family Nototheniidae; genus Gobionotothen; species Gobionotothen gibberifrons. The sequence goes on from CALSBZ010000089.1 coordinate 246,055, forward strand.
CAGTAGGGTGGTTTTTGTTACTTTGCTCTATCTTTTTTTGAAGTCTATCACTTATCCTTCTTGCCCTCAGCATGTTTTTGAATTCCCTTTTCTGATGATGCAATGGTAACACTGTGATAATCACAATGTTCTGATGTTTAATCGATTTAGCCATAATGAATAACATAATTCACTGTAACATTACTAATATGTCTTGTCTGTCGTTTTTCCAGACACATTGAGAACTGGACTGGCCTGCAGACGTTGAGGGATGTGGACATGGAGCTCTACACTGGCTTACAGAGGCTGTGAGTTTAAAATGTTCTTCTGTATCCCTGAATATTTCCCAAATGCTTCTACAGGGTGAAATGTCACATGAAATAATAGTTCTCGTTAATAAACCAATCGAGATATTATGACACATAGTTTGTCCATTGGTATGATTGTCTCCTCTCATTTTATAATAACAGTACTGTCCACTTTGCCTTCAATCAGGCCAGGTTGGTTCAAATCAGCAGGAACATCACCACTCAGCAGGGTTGTTACAATCAGGGGAGCTGATGGTGTCAGTTACTCAGGCGCTGTATCTCAACTCGGACACATCCCTTAGTACAAAGTGTGTTGTACACTATAAACACGTTCGCTGTGTGTGAATTGAGACCATGTAGTCTTGTTTTAAACGCAGACAATGGCTGTGCCCTCACAAAAAAGGATGTTGGCTAGCTAGCTATATTATAGCAACGTCATCGTTCATGGTAGGGAATCGTTACAGATCGCTCAATTAACCCATACAATTAATGTTGGCTTCTTGTCAATACCAGTATTTGTAGAATACTAAGAAAAAACACAGTCTTTTATTTGTATAGTGCTGTGTTGCACTATACAAATAAGTAGTACTGAAGCAACCACAGCTCGTCCCACAACTTCCAATTCGTAGCCAGGATGGCGATCATTCAGCAAAAGAAGTATGCAGTGTTTAACACTCCACTTTTGACAGTTTTTAGTGCAACAGTTGCTCATACTGCACGGCATTTTTCCATAGGTTGCATTGGGAAGCACTTACTTACTAAACTTGGCAAATGTTAGTACAGGAGTACACAACTGAGAGACAGCTAAAGTCAGGAGTTTGGCACTGCTTCCAGATTAGTATAATCCCAGAAGTTGAGTGTTTTCTAACAAGAGTTTTCCAAAAGTAGCACTTAAGAGTGAGTGCACATGCACACTGTTAAGAGCTTCTTAACATTGGCTGCCTGTTGCTCTGAAGAGGATGCACTTCAAAGTAACTTAGTGAATTCAACACATCCTGTGCACTGTGCCATACATTAGAATTGCTTCAAGCACAAAGCTGTAAACGTTTCAATGTATTTGGAGCTTAATGTTGGTGTCATGTCTACCAGAAAAGATGAATACATTAAGTGGTAGGTAAAGATCCTTTACTTTGATCATTTTTTAAGTTGAAAGAAAGTGTTTGTTTTTTTTACCCAAATTTGGAAAAAAACATTATAAACCAATAATCTAATAACTAGGCCTATACAAGAGAGAAAACAAGGGGTAATTGAGATTGACAGAATACAAAAAAAACACTGACAAAACGCATACCCCTCTTTTACATGGAAGCATGTGGTTTATCCCAATTTGGCCCAATCGGCTGCTTGCAGTATTTATCCGTAATCAGCCCTCAGCCACGCCTTTTGCTGAACCAGGAAGTAATCTCCCCCAATGACCACAGTAACTCAAAGACAAAGAAAGTCGTTAATACAAACAAATACTTGCGTTAGCTGTGCTAAAATGTGTGAAAATGAATTAAATAATGTCAAGTTCCAAGCAAATATAAAGTTTACCATTTAAATAAGGGAGGCGTGTGGCGCAGTGGCTAGAGCCTTGGTGTTGGGATCAGGGGGTCACAGGTTCAAACCCCTCTGCAGTCAGCATCTCGTTGTGTCCCTGAGACACTTCACCCCAAATTGCTCCTGTGGGGATTGCCCAAAGTATTGAGTATGTTAGTCGCTTTGGATAAAAGGGTCTAACATGTAATGTAAATCAAATGTGTGTTGTTAATTACGGTTGTGATTTAGTGCAACTGAAATGAGGTAAACTAGTGGAGGTGAGGGGGAAGTGTAATTGCTTTATGTGGCTGTGGCCCTCACTAAAACAATAGAGACATCAAGTGAAATCATGATGGAACCTTAAAGTTCATCAGGCAATTCAATGATCAAAACCATAATGTGAGTCCAAAGCCATGCTAACAGCTCTGTGAGGCTGCACATAGACCAAGTGGTGCTTTAAAGGTCCCATGTCATGCTTTTCCGGTTATTACCCGTCCCCTTGTGTTATGAAGGTTTTTCTGCATGTAAACGGTCTGCAGAGTCACAAACCCTCAAAGTACACCCTGTAGCGAGTAAAACTCTAACACAGAAAACACCTGTCTATGCTGCCCCAGAACGCCTCGTTGGACATTTCTCTTTTTCTTCCTGGTACTAAGTGACGTGCCCATACCCAAATGGACCCATTGGTCCAAATGGACCAATCCGCTGAGCCGTTACGTTTGTCACACACACACACTCAATCTTTTATCAGCTGCAGCTCCGCCAGTTTTCTCCTCCCTGAGAGTAGACCTCAACAATGGAATTATGATCAGTAGAAATGGCCATGACATGGGACCTTTAAGCTAAATGCTTCTGCTTAAGCTATGATGGCTACATGCTCAAATTGACAATGCTAACATTGGTGATATTTAGCAAGTATAGTGCTTTCATATCTTATATTAGCATATACATGCTAAAATGTGCTTAATTTAACTTGACACAAAGCACAGCGGAGGCTGAATGTCTTCATTTCTGCAAGTATTTGGTCACAAACCTTAATATTGGCGCAGTGAGCAATGTAATGCGTTTATAGACTCTAATTTTGGAAAATGGCACACTTGATTTGACTTTGAATCACTTTTTGTGCGAGAGTGCTGATTTAATGGAGACTTGGAAAGTGTTCCAATGACAGCTTAAAAGGCAAATAATAGAGGAATAGAAAGTGGAAGAAACAGAGGACGTATGTTGGGTTGATTCTGAGAGGAGTGCTCTAGCTGTGGCACATCACCCCTATGTGGAACAGCTACAAACCTCCAGCTGGCTCTCCCACTTACAACAGGCTTATTACTCTGCAGCTTTACTTTCATATCCGAAAGAGCTATTGTGGGAGATACACAGTGTACCAGTTGGCAACTGTCTGTCCGGCACATTTAAGTCTTCTTTCTTGACACATTTAAAATGTAGCCTAGTTATTTGAATGCTTTGTGTTGGATCCTGATCAGCCTGTCAGGTTTCTTCCACTTAGGACTCGCTGCACAATATCCAGCCTAGCCTGCTACTTACTAATTAAATCAATAATTTGATACAACATATTGATTTTAACATGGTTTTACAGATTAAAAAAATGTATGAATTAAGTCTATTTACTGGGAGCAACTGCTGGAACTGCGCCGACAGCAACGTAGCTTAAAATGACGGCAGCACTGATCAAGGTTTTCTGTAACTATCCAAGCCAGTAACATCTTCTTTTCCATTAACCAGTCTTTAAACACTACCAGAGCCCATACCATGTTCCTGTTAGTGTTTACTTCCTGTCTGTCTTCTGCTGTTCCCCTTAGTGTTTGCTTCCTTTCTGTCTTTTGCTGTTTCCTTTAGTGTTTACTTCCTGTCCGTCTTCTTCTGCTGTTCCCTTTAGTGTTTACTTCCTGTCTGTCTTCTGCTGCTGTCCCCTTTAGTGTTTACTTCCACATAGTCCCTAAATCTGAGCATTCGTTAGCAACAGTCTGCTCTGAAAAAAGGAGAGCCCGCTGAATGTCCAAATTGACCATTCAGAATCGATTATTTTTCTAAGACATGTAAACAATGGGTACAACGGTGTCATGCAGTTGTAAAACCAGTTAAATCTTGTGGTATGACCTTTGTCTCTCTTTCTTTAACCAGCCCTCCCTTTGTCCTCACCAGCTCATTATTATTGAACAGCTCGCTGCAGGAGAAAATGTCCACCTATCCTTCAGCTATACCGCTGTGATTAGATTGGAAAGCATAAAATACATTGAATTAGAGATGATAGTGTAAAGATTTAGGCCCCGTCCACACGGAGACGAAACGGATTTCGAACCAAAGTCGATTACAAAAAAGTCGATTTCTTCCGTTCACACGAAACCGCTCGAAACCGCTGGAGACGCTGTAGTACATAAGTGCCTGTAAGTGGTGCAGGACTTCCGCCACAAAATACACCAAAAGAAGCTAATAAGACCGATGGCGATTGTTATTAGGGCCTGAGCACGAGAGCGCTAGGACCCAATGGCGTCCTAGCATGAAGTGCGAGGAACCTATTGTTATCCTAGGAATTATTATTATTCCAGTTCTTAGAACCCTGTTTTGAGGGCTTTAGGACGCTTCAAAAGTTGTATAATTTAGCACGGATGCCAGGACCGATAAAGAATTTGACATTCTGGAGTCAATGGGTTCAAATTGTCCAACATGCTCGCTAGCGCCACCTATATGTAAATAATTTTGGAAACATTTACCTAGTCGCACCGTAAGTCCATTTGACCTGAAATGTTGCACACTTATCCGGGTGGACCTGCTCTACATTTGGTCCTCTTGAACCTCTAAACTCCCTTTAATTAGCATAATGTTCCAAACAGTGAAATATTGCCTTACATTTCCCAAAAAAAATGTTCGACACCAAACTTAGTAGCCTATACAGCAGGGGTACTCAAATACAAATCTTAAAGGTCAAAAAAATGTGTTTCAATAAGACAAAGGTCCGTTTATTACGGTCATTCAAACTTTTAAACAATTGCAACATGATTCTTAACACGAGGTTGCAAAAACTAAAATAATCTGTATGCAGCAGTTTTCATTGTTATTGTGTCTGTGCTTGATCCCTCAGAGTCGCAGTGTAAGAGCTGCACAGTTATGAATAAAGGCAGCTGCACCCTCTTTCATTCAGCATTCCCATTAGTGCTTTATAAATGTCTTGCCCCCTTGTGTGTCCACTGAGGTTCGTCAGGCCCAACACATCTTCAACAAACTCCCCCTTTGCCTCATCATAAAAACTCACAAACACCAGCAACTGAGCATTGTCAGTGGTGTCAGTGGACTCATCCACAGCTAAGGAAATGCACTGTGCATTTTGTATTCCATCACAAAGCTGATGAATCAAATCACCAGCCAGTATTTATGTTCTTCTGGTTGCTGTGGAATCTGAGAGGGGGATTTGCTTGATTTGACCTGTTATTTCCTCTTTTTGTTTGCCTTCAAACATGGTCTCCATCACTTCAGTCATGCATTCTTTTATACTTCAGTTATTATCAAGTGGAAAGTCCTTACCTACTGGCCTAGTACAATCAAAGTGGTTACTTTTCTTTGGCTGGGGCCTGGGCAGTGTAGTTTTACACATCGTCTTATTTGACTTTCTCAGGACTTAAAACTGTTTTTTGGGGGCAGACCCCCTCAAAGAAAAAAATATATTTACACATGTAAGGTCATCATCTTAACAGTTTTGTATGCTCATCCATCCGTGAGCAGAGCATCAAGTTGACATGTCTATTACAGCTGAATGCGGTAGTGATGTTAAGATTCACCGATTCGCATCGGTGAATAAACGTTCACGATGCGAGTGCACCGGTTGAAAGTGTGCACATCGGCTACAGTTTGGGTTGAACTCGCAATGCATTGATTGTAGCGTCTCTTTGCATCGGTAAAAACCGATTCATTCATATATAATATTATCCACTCATCCACTCGTGTCAGCACTCTGCAGAGACGATCTTTGCTTCTCCAGCGCCACTACTGTGCCCGAGAGCCACGTGCGAGTCACAGTTATCAACAAGCATGGCAGTCGCAGAGATACACAGCGCACCGAAACATAAATATAAATCAAACATTTGGCAACACTTCGGATTCTTCAAAAAGGACGGACAACTTGATAAATCACAAGCAATTTGCAAACAATGCCGTGCCGCTATATTGCATTGAATTTAGCGACGCACCTAAAGAGGCGACATGGGGTGAATATTACGTCCTCCTCGGATTCAGCTGAAGCTATCCCGGCTATCCCTGGCGCGGCAGCAAGACTGGTGAGCAGCAGCAGATCCCAACTTTTTTTCACGCTCCGCTGGCTAACAGTTCTACCCGCTCCAAGGCAATATCTGAACGAGTGTTTAGTACAGCCGGTGACATATATTGACAGCAAAGCGCAGCTTGCTTCATCCTGATCATGTGATCAACTTATATTCCTTAAGAAAAACCTGCAAGCTAGACATATTAGTTAAGCTCAGTGAGACTTTATGTCAGTGAGAGTGGTTTTTATTGTTACAGCAGCCTGTGACTGCCAATAATAGTTGAAATGTTATTAAGACCTATTTTCGAAAGGTTATTTCTTATTTGTATTCTGTATATGTTCATAATAGAAACCGCTGCTTTCTGCTCACTGGTGAGTTAGCCTACTGAATGAGTGTTATGTACATCAGTCTGGCAGTTGTATGGCCATCTATGGTAATTGTTTTTTGCACATTGTTAATGCTAGTCAATAAGGAATAAAAAAAATTCCTCTGTCGTACCATATTGAATTGTATCATTATTTTTGCACCGTGTTGAATCGCATCGTATCGCCCCGTATCGCATAATGTTGAATTAAATCGTATCGAACTGTATCGCAACAGGGGTGAATCGTATCGTATCGCATCGCCTGGTGTTTCAAATGTATCGTTAATATATCGTATCGTTGCAACGTATCGAGATGCGCATCGCATCGGCCTCAGTGATGGAGATGCACATCCCTAGAATGCGGCGATTACCATGTTGTTCAGCAAAACGCCTCACAAACGTATTAAGATCAACAGTTTTAGTGCGTTTTGATTCAATGCTGAGTACAGCCACACTGACAGTCTCTTCTCTGTCATTGTAGACCGCAAATACCTCATTCCTTCAGTACTTGGGTCCGAATGCTTCTCGTTTTGCGCCGTACTGTTCAAATGAAATCGCCGCTCGCGCCAGGGCCGGGGGAGGGGTTACAAGACGTGCATCTTGTGCTGCATTCACTTGCACTCGGACATTAGAGACTTTCTCTCATAAATGTCCGATGAGCCACAACTTTTCTTTCAAAACAAAGCTGCCAACTGGGGTGGCAGCTGGGGTGGCAAGGCCTATTTTTAGGGTGGCAGTTGCCACCCCATGCCACCCCGGTAGGTGAAACTAGGCTACTAGCTACAGTACAGATTCAACTAGATGAGCTGTTACCTCTCGCTCTGACTTTATTCCCACCCGCATTCCGCGAAGACCCGCCCTACTGTGCCTCTGATTCGCAGACTGTTGGTGGGGGAAAAAACGCTGACGGGATGCTGAATGTGATTGGACCAATGCGTTGACAGACACACACAGACAGTGGAACAGAGCGCTGTTTGTCAGTGGACATAGCGGAGAATTTTGACTCGTTGCGTTGTGGCGATGTCTCACAGATAACACAGATAATACAGATAATACAGATAATACATATGAAAAGTGTAATTTGCTCAGAGTCCAGAGACAGTTGTGGTTGGGTCCGGATCCGGACCGGAGTCCGGACTTTGAGGATGCCTGCTATACAGCATCGGTGGAGGGTCAGAGACATTACCCTAGGAAATGAGTATGTTCAGTCGATAAATATGGCCGCCATTAATCAAAACGTATTTGCAAAAAGGCGGGGCTTAGAAATACATTTTGGTGGATAGGTTCAGTCTGTCTTGGGGAATAGGCACACCAAAAGCATTTTCATTTTGGACAATAGGGGGCGCCAAAAACACCACAAATGTATAACTCAAGAACGGATGGACGAAGTAAATTGTACTCTGGGGGTGAGTATGAACTGAGATTTAAAGTGTCGCAACGAATGACGAATGTGGGCGTGGCCTATACTTTTTTTTTTTTATTGCGATGCGCTAAAATGAGCTTCAGATGCAAAACTTGGGACACACGTCACAGCCCACGACCTTTTCGAGAATGTGGAAAAAAAGAATCGTAATTTTTTGTTAAAACAGCTCAGTAGTGCCCCCTATTGTGTGGTAGTCACATATAGTTTCTCCAAACTTCACGAATCTTGGCACAGATATACCTGATGGAATTGCGGACATATTTCACATCGCCTTCCATAGCCCCGCCCCCCAGGAAGTTGGCCATTTTGAATAATGTGTGTTTTTCATGCATTTTAAGCACATTTTTGCAAACTTGTTGTTGTTGTTGTTGTTGTTGGCGAAACGCATCAGCAATGACGCGGGGGTGAGCCGGAGAGGTGGGGAGAGGTGGGGCTATGGCATCATCGATTCAGGAAATGATCGTATAGTAGGGATGTGCATCTCCATCTCTGAGGCCGATGCGATGCGCATCTCGATACGTTGCCACGATACGATACATTGACGATACATTTGAAACACCAGGCGATGCGATACGATACGATTCACCCCTGTTTGCGATACAGTTCGATACGATTTGATTCAACATTATGCGATTCGGGGCGATACGATGCGATTCAACACCATGCAAAATAATGATACTTCAATATGGTACGACAGAGGATTTTTGTTTTATTCCTTATATGCAGCAAATCATACATTAACAAAAAAGTGCTTTACATATTTGGTTCTCTCTACTAGTACTGCACTACTCTCCAGAGTAGGCTACAGTACAATGTTATAACACCTCACAGTTAAACAATGTAAGGATGCATTGCCCATGATTAACAATGTGCAAATAACAACTATAGTGCAATGCCCATACAGCTGCCAGCCTGATGTGCTTAACACTCATAGGCTGACTCACCAGTGAGCAGAACGCAGTGGTTTCTATATGAACAATAAAGAATACAAATAACCTTTCACAAACAGGTCGTTCATAACTGCTTACAGTAAGGAAGACATTTAAACTATTATTGGCAGTCACAGGCTGCTGTAAACTAAACACCACTCTCTCTGACAGAACACCTCACTGAGTGATTTAACTCATAGTCTAACTGTCAGGTTTCTCTTTTCAGCCGCAGAACCCATGTCGCCTCTTTATGTGCGTCGCTAAGTTCCTCGTACTACTTGTGTACTTTAAAGCGGCACGGCATCGTTTACAATTTGCGAGCGTTTTTTCAAGTTGACCGTCTTTCTTGAAAAATCCGAAGTGTTGCCAAACGTTTGATTTGTAGGTATTTTTCGGTGCGCTGTGTTTCTCTTTCTCTTCGACGGATATTATATGAATGAATCAATTTTTTGCCGATGCAAAGACGCTACAATCGATGCATCGCGCAAGTTCAACCCAAACTGTAGCCGATGTGCACTCTTTCAACCGCATCTTGAACGTGTATGCCGGTGCACCGATGCGAATCGGTGAATCTTAACATCCCTATCGTATAGGGCATACACACGGAGCCGCAAGCGTTTCGTCTCCAGACTTACCCACTTTGGGAGCCGTTTTAATCGGTTTCGGGCTCCGAAGCCGCGGCTCCATTTCGGCTTTGTGTGGACGAACCGTCTATACGATAAAGAACTTTAGCGGATACAACTGAAATCGCCTCCGTGTGGACGGGACCTTAAACTGCAGAGTTGAAGGCAAAAAAAATGGCGAGATGGAATGGATGGTACTCAGGGAGAGTCCCAAAGTGTTTTAACAACTGATATTATGTCTTCAGAAACAATTATGATAAATACAATTATGGACTTAACAACGCAACTAACCATATTGAACAGGTTTTAAAATATTTCCTTTTAAAATGTAATTGAAATGATAAACAGACTGTATTCTGTTCAATTAACTGTTTTGTCTTTTTGACTCTTTTGACTAAATCAAAGTGAGCAGCATACTGTAATGTCCCTGCAGATTGTGTCTTATTCAAGTTTCTATTTTTGTGTGTTAATAGAACGATTACAAGGAGCAATCTGTATTCGATCCAGGCTCGTGTCTTCTCCAAGAACCCCCACCTGCGTTACATGTGAGTACAGAAAAGGAAAAACACACACACACACACACACACACACACACACACACACACACACACA
>CALSBZ010000089.1:256091-271693 GCA_943591055.1 Gobionotothen gibberifrons
CACACACACACACACACACACACACACACACACACACACACACACACTCACACACACACACTCACACACACACACACAACCCCAAAGTTTTAGGCCTTGCTAAAGACTATATTGGTCTGAATATTAGATTAGATTTTGGAAATGGGGTCATACTATATTTCAAGACTATGCAGGACAGAGAATAGAGAGGACTGGTATATCTATCTAGTGAGTGTTGCATAGTTTGGCTAGCATGTTTCTCACGGCCCTTGATAGCTGTTGTGAAGAAAATGATTCAAAAATCATCTTTTAATGATATTACTGAAAAAAGTCAAGAACCAAGTCGACTCTCAATAGAACCAATAATTATTAGTTTCACAATGGAAAAGGCACTACTGTGAGGCTTGGGGTCATCTTGTGATATGCATGGTGTTATATTGCCCAACATGGTTATAAAGTTTTGTAGGATGTTAGAAAGTCAATATTGGCAAAATGAAGTCAGACTGCAGCTTTAGTCCTAAAGCCATTACAATAACTAATATATTTCTTCATATGAAGATAAAAGGACTTTTTGGTGGCGGTGAGGATGGGAGTTGGTGATTAACCACCTTGGAAATGAACGATTTTCACATTGAGAGGAAATGGGTTTAGTTGAGCTGTGTGTAGAGGAGAGGATCCTTCCAATAGGCTACAAGAAAAGCTGTCTGCCAAAAGTTTCACTTATTTTAAGTAGTGTTAGGTGTGTTAAGAACTTAAGAGTCCCAAACTGTCATCTGCTACTAGAGACAGTGTTATACTGCATTTAATTCACATTGTCCCATGTGAACAGGGTTGTCAAGCTCAGCTGGGCTTTTTTAAACGTTCCGAGTTCCAGATTTGTGTGAATGAAGCATGTTGTGTTTTCGCTGCTGATTGTAACCAACAGTCGATAGATGAGCACACACTCTAGTTTCGTAACATGGATCTACAGTTTAACTCCCTTACTTCTTGATAATTGACCACCATTGACTCATATGTGTTTTTATGGTTAATCATAGTATCAAAGTATACAATAAATTAAATGCATGTATATATTTTATATAAATAACTTTTATTGCTTAAGAACACATTTATAGCACGTGACACAAGCCAACATGAACACAAACGCGTAACTTGTAGCTTAGCCTTATAAACTCACTTGCAATTAAATAATCATCGTTAAAAAACATGTGGGTTGCTTATTACAAAGTGTGAGGAATCCTCAATAATGTATCTTGGCTTCTGCAACACTAATTTCCATCTTAAACTTCGTCAATTATTTTTAACATGTGAAATGATACACACAGATTTGTTCCGACTCTATTAATGCTACGCTACTAATGGGAAATAGACATGAACATTTAAGGTAGTCAACGTTAACAAGACATTTACAGCTGTCTTAACACACACATATGTACTGTATAACGACCAACTCAATATGCTATCACATCTCAAGCCACAGAGCTGTTGTGGGTTTACCTCTGCAAAGCTCACATTAAACTGTCACAGATAGTCTTCAACCATGTGACTATCACTGTAGGACGCTTTGTACCAATACTACTGTATGTGCTTGGAATTCCATTTCCTTTGTGTTTCCATGCGCTCCAGATTAATGTTCCTCTCCACTTACCTACACTGCAGGCAGAGTTAACATTTGTCACGGCTGCCCTTGTGTATTACTAAGTAAGCCGTGTTCAAGGTGAGGTGGCCCATAAAGCAGGACTTAATCAGCTGCTCCAGCGTAGCAGCTTTAATGGAGCACTGCAGCCAGCAGGAACTTGGACTGGAGCTGCCTTCACATGACCAGTGGAAACATGGCTCTCTATGGGGGTTATACCCTATCTTTATTCAAGAGTGTGGTCTTAACATTTGAGAGCATAATTGATTGATTTCACGTTCAGATTATGTATTTCTTTCCCTCAAACCTGTCCTCGCACTCAAATAGTGCCTGCTTGCGCTTAGATCTGCTCTGCTTCTGCTCAAACTGTACGCTTGCACTCAGATATATTGCTGCTTACAGATTTCCAGTGTTCCAGTTTAAAAACTTCTCCTCACACTCAGGCTGTTTCTGTGTGCTCGTCAAATATCTGATCTCAGATTTCTGATGTGCGCTTGGATTTTTTGTAAACCCTGTAAAAATCCCCAGGTGTCCTTACGGGTGCGTTCGCTTTACTTATTAGAGCGTCCTGTAAAGGCGGTCACTCTTTGGTTTATAAACTCCCAACCTCCACGGCTTTATTACATATACTTCACTTGTTTCATTTACAACTTTTGAGGGGGAAAAAGCACAGTTAATATATATTTATAAATATATACCAGCACCTTACTATAATAGCTACGTTAATAGTAGCCGTAGCACACCGATAGGAGGCCGTGTGCTGGAGCAGAAAAACAGTCTGGAGGATCGCTGTCCAACATGTAGCAAAGTCAAGGACCCCAAGTAGGTATTTTATTTTAGTGGAACTATTAACGTTAACGTTACTTCCTTCAAATTAATTTGGTAGTCATATTTGCGGCACATCTATGATAATAATTGGCTTTCAAGTGTTGTACGTTACGTGAACACTGTTGCTAGGTAACTGACAACAAAATGTGTTTCTTTTTTTCTTATTTCATTGTTTAGGAATAGGGAAATATACAGTTTTCTTCATGTAATTTTTTATGTAAGATCCAGTGGCGTTTTTTTATGTACAAGAGTGGTGGGGCACGAAAAACTTAGATGTTTATATATAATCTTCTGGTGCTTTTTTAAACACGTAAACAAATAGCTGGCTATCCATGGTTCCGATAGGATAGAGAAACGTCCCATTGACTTGCTCTATGCAAGTCAATGGGACTCCCTGATAGTTGAAAATCGGGGCCCCCCACTGCGTTGATAGTGACGCCAAGGGATCCTGACATTTAGGACAAGTTTGAGATTATATAAAGCTTGCATCAGCTTGTGTCAAGCTTTCAACCTTTCTGCCAGTGTACCTTACCTAATATGTACTAAGAAATCTACTGTTAAGGCCCCACAGCTGCTGATATGCAGAAGTGGAAAAGGTATTCCCTACAGGTTATGGATTGGATTGATCCAAGATGCCCTAGGAAGTTACTGCTATTTCCTCAGTGCAAAGGTATAAAGTGTTTAACTGCTTATACGGTATCACTTTAATGGTTTCAGTAAGTCTGTGTTTGGAGTATATTGCTGTCTCAACATAGTTTTCTGAAGACCTAGAGTAAACGAGGACATTTGCATGATTTTTATTGAGCCATTGGCAACTCCCAGAAGTAATTCTCACTTTCCGACAGGATGTTGAAAACAAACCTGAACAACAAAACAGAATAGAGAATTTCTTGTACACATAATGCAAGCAATAAAATGAGAGAGTAAACAGACAGTTTATCTCAGAACCGTCATCGTGAAGATAAATAGTGCTGAGTTTGTTATATTGGAGCTGCGGGCCAAGACAATTGCATGGAGAAAAAAGAACAGCTTTCAATATGAGGCAGTCTTCCAAAATGAAACAGTTCAGATTCAACGTGCGAGTTAAAGACATTTGCCCATAAAAACCTGATTCATATAAGAACATATTTTGGATTACTGTGCATCAGATGCCAAATGTAGAAACACAGTATTCAAGGTAATGGGTGACAACTATGTTAGACAAAACATCAACAACTGAAGACATGCCTATGGGAGTTTGGGGTCCTGTCTGCAACGCCTTCATTGGATTCCTTAGTTTACTACCATGACATAGTGACATCACTATGTAACACTCATACAGCGCTCCAACACATTGTATGCGAAAGGCTAAGGGGCGGGACATCTCTAAGCAGTTGACCAATCACAACAGCGCCGGCCAGCTAACCAATCAGAGCAGACTGGGCTCTGGTTTCAGACAGAGGGTGAAAAGAGGTGCTGCAGCACAGGCAGTATGAGAAAAATAAAGAGCTCTTTGAACATTAAAGCATGGAGACATGTCACAGTAGACGCACTAAATACAAATATGAACCTGACAATGAGCAGTATATGTCCTCTATAATATTGAAGAGAATGCTGTGTGGTAGAAAATCAAAGTCCAAGCAATAACAGTAATGCTTTGTCACTTCTCATTAGTGCAGCTGTCATACATGCAGCCTGCAGACAAACAGACATGATTAATCATTTAACACCCTGTTACATCTAATAACCTCCACTACAATGCATGTGCTGTATAAGATGCATCGCTCTGTGCTTTCCATAGAGAGATGGTTGTAAAACAGCTTTGTATGACTGCAACCAATGGAATATGAATGCCTCTAATAACCAACTGAATACAAATAATTGTCATTCCTTTATTAAATGGTAAGAACGCCCAGAAATAATAATAATAATAATAATAATAATAATAATAATAATAATAATACATGAGACTTGTATAGCGCTTTTTAAGAAACTCAAAGACACTTTGACAGAGAATAAAATAAAATAAAATACAAAATGTATGCAATTTATGGCTCACCAACCTTAAATGTTAACACAGAGAGATCAATAAAACACAAACACAGACATGGTTGAGATTCATTATTATTCAGTTGCGCAACAACAAATAACAATGGAGAAACATTTACCTTGCTTCTCAGCAACCAATCGCAGAAATGTCCCCCAACAAAGTAGAAGTTTCACACAGCCTATATAGCAGCTGTAATGACCACACACTCATTTTCCCTAATCATGTTTAACTGGCACATGAACATCATGTTCTCCAAATGGACGCATCAACATCAAAGCAACATGTATGTTCAAGATGTCGAAAGGTTTACTTAACATGGGTACATCTGCTGATAATTGCGGAAAAGGCAATGGAGCCTCTCTGACCTGTGTTGCCTGAATAAATAAGCCAGAAATACGCTGTAATAAGGAATCTGCCATAACAATAACATGTATTAATTTAATGTGCAAATAAAGATCCATCTCATTAATTATACAAAACAAATGCAATGTAAAGGTTTTCTTTAAGTGGTCTTCAAGGAGCACTTCCTCTCAGTTAGAGGTTAAACCTTTATTAAAGCAGAATGCTAAGTACATGGAGCTCAAGTATTAAACTGTCGTCATCGTGAATGCAAAACACTACATTTCTTTAGCACATAGCTGATGCATTTGCTCTACTTCATCTTGACATCCTGTTTCTTCTGGCATAGCGACCGTCTCCAAGGGACAGTGTCCAATCAGGGCTTGAGCCGGCTCTACATGGGGGTGGCCTTCTTAGTACTTCCGAGACTTCCTGAACAGCAGGAAGTGGGCAGATGGTGTTTGTTTCTCTCTGTGTGTAGGGGTATGTGGATTTGTGTGTTTCTGCTTGTTGCTTAGAAACTTGGATGTTCCCAAGCCTCTACAGCCCTCTTCAAACAGACCATTGCTTATTGAATTAATTAAAATGTTGTGAGGGACATAAAAGATGGCCAAACAAATGTTCCCCTTTTCAAAATGTTGCCATTTTAATACGTTTTTGTGTTTCAATACACATTCTAAGTAGGGATGCTCCGATCGCCAATTTTGGGGCCGGTCGCTGGAATCAGTATCGGCCGATACCGATCGCCGATCCGATCGAGTGGGTGGGGCCTATGCGGATCTTCCATTTAAAGTGATAACTTTACAACTCAGTTAATGGGGCTCATTCACTGGCGCTTCCACAAACAACCAACATAATGATTACATTCAAATGAAGTACATTATTCAAGTTTACATTAACTTTGGATAATAACACGGGAGAAATGAGCGGAAGCGCTCTCTTTTCCTCTCTCCCTCTCTCTCTCTCTCCTGACAGCCTGTCAGTATCTCATGCAGTTCATTGATCCAGTAATGAGAGACCCGACAGTGAAGAATACATATTTATAACTAGTTGAGCTTGTTCCAGAGGTAGATAAAATGGCTAAGTGTGTTAGGTCTAACACCCCTCGATTCCACCGGGTCCGTCTGCGGCGCGTAACGGCTGCGGCGCGGTTTTGGTCCGGCCTCCTCCGGCGTCATACCCTACCGGGCGCGTTTCAGAACCATTACGGAAGCGGAGCGTCTTGCCTGCCGGCTCGCAGTTTTTGTTGATTTGGGCATATTTCCTGGACAGGCTACTTTGTACAGACAAAGTTAATAATAATTGTAATATCCCAGTTATAAACGACATGAATCAAAGATATGTTGCTGTATTTTAGTGGTAAAAAAATGCATTCATCATCATAATTATTCTATATATATATAATTTACACAGTGCCTGTAAACCGGAGGAGAACGCTGGCATTTCTCCTCCTACTTGAAAGACTACGGAGGGATAGGGGCTGCAAAATTAGTTTGTGTGTGTGTATATATATATTTAAATATGCTATATATGAGGAGTTCTTTTCCAAAACGCTATAAAAGCCAAATTGAAAATTGAGTTTGTTGTGCCATTTTGCTGTGTACTGAACCTATTCACTGCTCTATCAACGTGTCATGCCAAATCGCTATATATCCTATATATATATATATATAAATTTAATATTAACAAAATGTGTGGGTCTAGGTAAAAAATGTCATTTTCCTAAAAACTAATAAAATGGATATATAGCGTTTTGGAAAAGAACTCCTCATATGCTCTGAACGTTCCACTTCCTGCCCGCCCGACATTACCTTACGGCTGCGCCGCGACAAAAATAGGATTCATCCTAATTTTAGAGGAGCCCTGCGCCGAGCCGCATCTGGGACGCGTCTGGGACGTAACGCGGCGCGTGTGGTGGAATAGCACCCATTGACTAGAGTGACCGCTATCCTTACGGACGCCGCGTCGCGGCCGTAACGCGCCGCAGACGGACCCGGTGGAATCTAGGGGTTAGTGTGTGTTTTGCTCCGCTCACCGGTCCGTCATTTTCGGACACTTAAAATACTGCCAGACCGGTGAAGCCATTTTGGCGAGCTTGTTTTGCCGTGCACAGAGAAAAGTGTCATGTATTTTACGTCATACATTTATGTCATGCGATCGGCTCTCGCGATCGGCATTTTTAGAGAGCACCGATCGATTGGCAGAGAGTGAGTATCGTCCGATATCGATCAGCGGCCGATCGATCGGAGCATCCCTAATTCTGAGAAAAAATTGCCGAAGGACCTTGCGAAGGTTCATTTTCGTTTTGAATTCGTGTGTCAATTTTGCCCTTCGTAAGGGCATCGTGAGGGCATCGTGAGGGCATCTTGTTCTCATCGGTGCCATCGGGCATTCGCCCCGATCAGAGTGAGGGCGAATGCCCGATGGCACCGATGATAACAAGATGCCCTCACGATTTGACAAGATGCCCTCTCGAGTGCCTTACGAAGTTGCCGCTCACGAAGTTGCTGCCGGAGCCTGAGAAACTCCACCGGCGGTCATACGATGGCTTAAGATGCCCTCACGAATGTCCCGATGCTGTTACGATCAGAGCCGAATTTGAACATTTCCTTTATCGTGTGTCCATCGGGTGTCAATTTCGGGACAGTGTGACAGGGGCTTAACCATTTTCGGCCGATAATTTTCGGTGGCCGAATATTCGGTGCATCCCTAGTCATAACACCTCTATCAGCTGACGCCAACAGGCAGGAACAGGGAGACAAAACACTGAGAGCACAGCAGCCAAGGTTACAGGTGCGTGTGCTCAGTCAGGACAGTATGAACTGATAAACTGGGTCAAAGTTATGTGCCTTGGAAAATATTTCCCCAACAGTATGTTTCGTAAACATACAGTAGTCGCTGGAACTTATTAATGTTTGCGGCTCCTCAGTTGTCAATAGTTATAAATTACATATTAGTAACATTATTTGCCCGGATTCTTTTAGTGGTGGAACGTAGCAAAGTACACTTATCATTTGTACTCTAAGATGCAATTTGTTGTCTTTTGTGACTGTTCTTTGTAAAGTTATTAAATAAGCTTTGGTTTTTATCTAAGTGAACAAATAAGTATACATATGGAAACAAAACTTTTTGTCATCTAAAGTTTCTATGTAGGCCTTTTTCAAAGTCACAATTTTCTTTTTTACAAAGGAAGAGCTTTGTCGATAACAACACCCCTTTGAGTTTGATGGTGAGGACAACACATGACAAGTGTTCATTTGATTGACAAGTGGAACAATCCCAGACTGCAATGCGTCACACAGACAGAATGACTGACAGTTTTAATTACCGTGGCAACACCTGTCATTTCACAGCCCAGTCAGCGGCTCTGAAAATAGCCTATGCTAATCAAATGTGTGTGTGTGTACTGTACTAAGTGAGTTTAATCTGTAACACTCATTACAGATAATTGATGAATATGATGAGGATGATCGTGGGAAGATATAAATAGAAATATAGGGGAATTAAAGAAAAGAGTAGTGGTTCATACATTATGCCATGTGTTACACAAAGTGTCGCTAGCTAGCTAGGTAGCGTATCTACAACCGTAAGGTCGGTAGTTCAATCCTGGCCCATGCGTTCAAAGTTTCCTGGGTCAAGATTCTGAACCCCAAATTCTCCTGATGGCATGGTCAACGGTGTGAATGTGTGTGAATCTTGATCTCTCCTAATGAGGAAGTGGCACCTTGTAGGACAGCCTTGGCCTCTGTATGGGCAGCTATGGCTAAGAGTTGGTGGTTCAATCCCAAGCCTCCGCATTCAACATGTCGTTGGTGACCTTGGGCAAGATACTGATCCCCAAATTGCTCTGGAAGGCATGGTCAAGAGTTTTGCAGTGTATGTAGGTTGCTTTGAAAATGCAAATGAAATGTAATGTGTGTGAACGCAGACTTTATTCAGAAACGGGTTTATTACCAGGTAGGTTGACACATACGAGGAATTTGATTTGGTGTTGTGGTGCATACATAAAAGTAAAACAAAAATGTAAAACATAGACAGAGAACTATTTTAAGAAAACTATAATAACATGAACAAATAAAGAAACTAGATAGAAACCATCATTCAGCACTGTGAGGCTTTAAAATCACCATAAACAGTGTCAACTGGTGAGTCCCCTACTTTGGGGCAGGAATTAAATATCTCAGCCCCTAACCCAGGGCTCAACGCTAACTTTTTAAAGTGGTTGCCAGGCTGGCAACCAGGCATCAGCTTTTGGTTGCCAAAACTGAAAATATGGTTGTCATTTTTAGTCACCTTATATTTTAAATAATTAAGATACTATACAGTTATACATCAACTTAATAATGAAAATGTGACACAAAAGAATGTTCAAATGCTTTACAATAAGTAATTAACACAATTATTTGAAACTTAAGTGGTAGTAAACTTGTCCACCCTCAATTGCTGGTATACTAAATACCAGTAGTGCAGCTGTTGTCATGTTCTTCACAGATCCACAAATGAATTGAGCAAGTCACTAGTTTCTTGGTCATCTGTTGTCTCCCTTTCAAATGTGGGTTTTCTTGACCTTTGTGCTGACCCCCACCATAGATCCACTGGCCCTTCAGCATTGAAGTCTTGGATTGGCCAGACTAATACATTTCTAATGTTAAATACCATTCATAGTTAAGAATTAGATATGAATTATTAATGCTGTAAATTTGAGATGTTGACGGGTTGGCCGAACTTTCTACCCCACAGTCAAACAACTTAAAGGTCCCATGTCATGGCCATTTCCACTGATCATAATTCCATTGTTGAGGTATACTAAAATAGATTTATACTGTGCAATTTTCCAAACTCACATTGGTTTCGCATACAGCATCTCTGTAAAGTATGTGTATTCAGCAGTATTCACTTTCTCCACTAAACGGCTCGCTGCAGCTCTTGCCCCCCCCCTCCCTGTGAGCCCAGTGTGCTCCGATTGGTCGGGACGTTGTGAATCGCGCTGAGCTCCGTGGAGGTGTGATTTCCTTGTTTAGCGATACACAGTGAAACACAGCCAAACTCATCCTGAGCACACACAAAGTCACAGCCGAAGTAAAAACAATAAGTGTGGCTTGATATTGAGTAAGAAAAAGGTTTATAGGTTGATAAACGCTGTGAGAATGGGTCTGCAGAGAGAATTTCGCCGCGATCCCAACGGTCTGTTATCAGCCTGCAGCCAGGGAGGAGAAATCAGCAGAGCTGCCTGCACTGAGTGTGTGTGTTTGAGGAAGTCCGTGGATTGGTCAATTTGGACCAATCAGCGGGGGTTTAACGTAACGGCTCCGCGGACGTAATGTAACGGCTCCACGGATTGGCCCATTTGCGGCCAATCAGGCTACTGGCCATTCCTACGACACAGTACCCAGGAAGTAAACAATGGACAATGACGTATCTCCAACGAGGCGTTTTGGGGAGGTATTTTCTGTGTTAGAGCTTTACTCGCTACAGGGTGTACTTTGAGGGTTTTGACTCTGCACGCCGTTTACATGCATACAAACCTTCATAACACACAAGGGGACGGAAAACCGGAAAAGCATGACATGGGCCCTTTAATTTGCTTCGCCATTTTTTGTTAAACAAACACACCGTTGTCCTTATTTCTTTATGTTAAAAACGGGTTGCCACTGATGGCAACCAAAGGCCAAGAAGTGGTTGACATTTTTTCTGAATGGTTGCCAATGGCTGCCGGGCCATTTTCGTTCCTACCCTCACCTATGGTCATGAAGGATGGGTCATGACCGAACGAACGAGATCGCGGATACAAGCGGCCGAGATGGGTTTTCTCCGCAGGGTGGCTGGCGTCTCCCTTAGGGATAAGGTGAGAAGTTCAGTCATCCGGGAGGGACTCGGAGTTGAACCGCTCCTCCTTCGCGTCGAAAGGAGCCAGTTGAGGTGGTTCGGGCACCTAGTTAGGATGCCACCTGGGCGCCTCCCTAGGGAGGTGTTCCAGGCACGTCCAGCTGGGAAGAGACCAAGGGGTAGACCTAGGACCAGGTGGAGGGATGATATCTCTTCTTCGCTGGTTGATGTGGCCAGGGAAAAGAAAGTTTGGGGCTCTCTGCTGGAACTGCTACCTCCGCGACCCGACCACGGATAAGCGGGAGAAGATGGATGGATGGATGGATGGATGATTGCCAATGGCAACCTGGCAACCGTTACTGTCGAGCCCTGCCCTAACCGATGCATTGCCATGACATGTTGTACCGACGCTCATTGTCCTCTGAGATTGGACCAACATGATTTTTAACGATCTCTTGACCTTTCCTGTTCAATTCCTCACATATTGTCAAAAGTAGTTTAAAGGTCCCATGTCATTCTTTTCCGGTTATTACCCGTCCCCTTGTGTGTTATGTAGCTTTTTCTGCATGTAAACGGTCTGCAAAGTCACAAACCCTCAAAGTACACCCTGTAGCGAGTAAAACTCTAACACAGAAAAGACGTGTCTATGCTGTCCCAGAACGTCTCGTTGGAGATTTTCTTTTTCCATTTTTTCTTTCCGGGGCATATTGACGTAACGAATTGGTCCAAATGGACCAATCCGCGGAGCTCTGCACACACACACACTCACTCAGCCTTATCTTTTCTCAGCCACGGTGCTGCGCGGAGCTCCGTACACACACACACACTCGGAGCTCAGGCTGTGAGTGTGTTTGTGTGTGCTCAGGCTGAGCTCTGCAGTGTCTCGCTGTCTCGCAGACCCCACACAGCAACCAGGAAACGACACCAGTAATCCAGCTGACACTGTCCGCTCCTCGAGCCCCACTGGGCGGAGCAACGAGACCCGCAACATCCCGCCAACACGGCACCCAGACCCCACGCAGCATTCTCATCTGTTTGTGTCTGGTGTCATTTTCTGGTTGCTATCAAACGCCATAGAGTGGCGAAGTCCCTCCCTTTCCGGGGGAGCTCCATGGGACCTTATTTCGGAAAAAGTATGTATTGAAGTCAATGGCGAGAGAAAGATTATCTTTCGATCCCGTTTGAATTGAGCCACGAATTACACATATGATGTTTGTCAATTTAAAAAAGTGAAAAAAATAAAAAAACTGTGAAGTAACACTTTTTTTTGTGTGAAACCGCTCAACGAACTACATCTCCCGTCTCGCACCACACACCAAGACGGCCGTCACGTTGGCACATTTCACCTCTTTCTTTCAGAATGAGGTGAAAAGTATTAGAAGAGGTGAAAATCACTACAAGTCTGGGCATGTTGAGAGCTGTACATACACAAAAGGGGAGTTATAGTCGGCTCAAGAGCCAGCATGCGGGACCGGGATTCTGGGATTTGTAGTCTTTCTTGTTGCGTATTTTTCATAGTCTTATATTTCAACAGTTTTACGACAAACTGTGACTTTTTTGAAATGGAAATTATTTGTTAAGATTGACAAACATCATATGTGTAATTCATGGCACAATTCAAACGGGATCGAAAGATAATCTTTCTCTCTCCATTGACTTCAATACATATTTTTTCCGAAATAAGGTCCCATGGGTCGGAAGTAGATGGGCGGGACTTCGCCTCTCTATTGTAACACATAATCACTGATGTTCAGCTAGCTGGTTGACTAATCAGAACAGAGTGGGCGAGCTGACCAATCAGAGTACAGTGGGCTCATAGGGAGGGGGGGGGGGGGGCAGGAGCTCCAACAAGCCGTTTAGGACAGAGAGTGAATGCACATGCTATACAGAGATGCTGTATGAGAAACCAATGTGAGTTTGGAACATTGAACAGTGTAAATCTATTCTAGTAGACCTCAACAATGGAATTATGATCAGTATAAATGGCCATGACATGGGACCTTTAAAGATTCAACTAATCTGTTCTGTCACTACTACAATATTATGTACACACTAGAGGTTAAACTGTTTCTTAAATACTGTTGACCCAACAGTAATGGACAGCCAACAGGCCATGCCTAAACTAAAATGGAAAGTGTACTACATGTCATGTGCTTAGTCAAAGTGTTGAAACTATTTGTCCAAAATGTGTTGACTGTAGAGGTTATTTGACCACTTATTCGTACTTAATGCTTATTAGAACATCAGAAAAATTGGAAATCTCAAGAAAAAAGGGGATTGCCTTACTTTCTACATTCTGGTTTGTTCTTCTACATCGGTTGTCATCTAAATTGTTCTGGTTGAAGTAATTTTCAGAGTTATTGAGAACATCCAGGCTGTGTTTTATTGCACATTCAAAATGGTAGATAGCAGACATCCTTTCCAACATGGCAGGTTAAAGGGCTGAGCGAGAAGCAGAGGAGTTCATATGAAAATATTTTCAAATGAAAATATTTAAGGCGCATGATTGCACTACAGTTTGAGCTCAGTGTCCGGTGCTCCAGTCATGGAGGGGTAATCAGAGACAAAACAGAGATAGAAATAGAAATGTCTCTTTCTAGCTGTCTCTTCCCTTCTCTCCTGTCCTGAGAGGAATACTGATGAGGGCCATAATCTCAGCAGCCATGAATAATAAACATTGTTGCATCACCAGCTAAGAGAAGAGGGGGGGGGGCACAGATGGAACAGGTTCACTACAGGAAGAGTCACTGTTACTACCGTCACTACTGCTACTATCACTGCTACAAATACTTCTACTACCACTTCTCAGTATTAAGACGTTTAGCGAAGTTCTTCCTTGACTTTTTTACAATTCTCTCCTGAAATCTTTCATACTAGCTACGTACTAACTCGTTACGTAATAGAAATATGTAATCAGATTACTGGTACATTTATGGGGATTATTGGAATTATAATATTACAATACATTAAAAAATTGAAATATTATAGGTAGACGTACTGCCTGAATTTTTGGATTTTCATTTAGGCAACTTTCATTCTTCTTTATTTTACATATATTTTGTATGTATTAGTTGGTTGTCTTACATAATACACTTAACTAAAAAAACATCGTATTCATATTTATTTTCTCTTATATTTAATCAAACTTCATTTGATATTGAGGTATTCCAAAATTGACCAAAAGTAATCAGTTTACTGTTATATTTTGACACTAAGATTAGATTTTATATTTTGACAAATACCTATCCGTAACGGAATACATTTTGGAAGTAACCCTCCCTGGTTATAACCTGGTTATAATGCATATTCAATGTTTAGTTGTGTCCTTAACCTAATGGCAGAAGATGCTGCAGGATGTTTAAAAATAAGTTGCAGTTACAGAGTCTATCGATAAGGATCTTTTTTAATGATTGTCGTTCAAGGAGTTGGCCCTTGGTTCCTATACAATCATAAGAATGTATGACAGTTGGGTTTGGGTAAAACCCCCTAACTGATAACAAGTTACTTTGAGTTGATCTTTGTTGTTTTTCTTTACCAATTTCATAATCTGTGTTATGTATCATTCTGAATATTCTTCAAAAAAGACATTTGACTCCCTTATAATTAAAATCCAATCAGATTTTCCAGGATCACTTATAATCTCCATGAGAATATTTATACCATCATACAGTTTGAATACAGCTGAGTATGGACAGCCTGTGGCTCCGGCAGATGTTTAAACCCTGCTGTACTCTGCTTACAGCTAACAGTACATCTGCTGCTGTTTATAATAATGGAACCAGATAATGTTCAGTTACCTGTGTGTTGCATAATAATAGAGTCACACACCATTAATGCTATTCCCATTGAGTAGTGAGTCTACAGGCACATGACACCTGGGGCATGCACAGAGGTAATGAAAATATGAGATTAAAGGAGAAAAGAGATGAAAAGACGAGATGAAAGAAACAATGGAGAGGCTCTGCTGTGGATCCAAAGAGCTTTTTGAAGGAATTGGTGGGATTTACTCAAGAAACATATACATTGAAGTCCTGCTCGCTGTATGCTATACTGAAAGCTTCTACTGGGCGCACTACAATGATTTCTCGCTTCCTGGCCTTCTTATTCTACTTCTTCTTCTTGGCTAAGTTTCAATTACCCGAACAGTACTTCGACAGGTGCCAATTCGCTACCTCAGAACTTGTGCAAGGCCCAATACTGCTCACTGCTCCGTATACTAGGATGGGTTCAAGGCAGAGACTAAATGTCTCTGTTGAATCTTCCATTTTACACATCCTCACCTTTCATCTAGCAAAATAATCAGGTCTTCTACATCAATCTACCATGATACTGCATATTTCCAGGAACATTTACTGTATATGGATCAGAATCAGAATCAGAAACAAGTTTATTACCAGGTACGTACGAGGAATTTCACTTGGTGTTGTGGTGAAGTAAAATTCAAAACACAGATTTTCATGCTGTGAGATGGGATACCAAGAAACATTTAAGGGCAAATGATTGATGATAACCTGCATGGAAAGATTACAGACAAGACGAAGATGAGGCTCGAGACCATGGGCACTTATCCACAGTGTCCCCCACATAATGAATTCACTGATCAGCGATCCGAAACACATCCAGTCTCTCTGTGATGCATGAGGTGGCCTCCTGAGAAAGGGATCAACACATCTGATTATGTCTTGAACAGATAACCATGATGGTTGGTTACAAGTTGATACTGCTTGTTGTCTTATTGACCAACATGATCTGAGCAACTTTCAGGCCTAACATTGCCTTTCAGAGACAACTTTACTAAATCTAGCTCCAGGGGCCTCATTTATAAAGGGATATACGCTCCAAAAATGGCGTACGCCAGTTTCTACGCAATGTTTGCGATTTATAAAATACTAACTTGACGGGAAAACGTGCGGTCCTCCACGCAAACTCTAACCCATGCGTACGCACTAAGCACAAACACGGGAG
>CALSBZ010000089.1:338017-351790 GCA_943591055.1 Gobionotothen gibberifrons
GAGAGAGAGAGAGAGAGAGAGAGAGAGAGAGAGAGAGAGACATCTCCGCACCGAACACGTTAGATGTCAAGGGAGATATATGCCTCATCATACTTTGTTGATTTTGGCATTATAGCTGAAAGACTTGTCGTGGGCTCGTCCACTTTTCTTTTAACTGCCGGTTGTGTTAAAAATGTGTCAATTTTATTGATTTTACGAGCAAACAATGTTTGTTTACAACTTCTTCCCAAGCTTCACGCGTCCCCCCTGCAATGGGGGCGCAGCCCTATTGCACCCTATTCCAGTGGTTCCCAGGTTGGGAACCACTGGGTTAGGCTAATATCATCCATGTGAGATAAGAGACACTTCACAATATACAGTACTTTTTTCAGGTGCTATGTGGCCAAACATTGTCAATAAAAAAATACTAAATATGTATAGTTTTGGGGAAATATGCGATAATGGACGTAAATGACTATTTTCATGTGGCTGTGTGCGTTAGGAAACAGTAGGAACTGGACTGGTGGAAGGCCAGCAGTGAAGAAACCCAGGGTTCAGCATTTGTTAGGGAAATAAAGTGGAAAACTATTAGTCACGTGCAGTGTTGGGACTAACGCGTTAACTAATAGCGTTACTAGTTACCTATTCCCATTAAGTAACGCTGTTATAGTTACTGTGATGTAAATGGGTGCGTTACTGCATTACATTATGTGATCAAACTGAACCGAATCTCCCTGCGGATGTAACTCATACCTCATTCACACCAACGGTGTTTCAGGGCCGGCCCGGAGCTAGAGCTTGAAAAGCACCGGGTTTTCCTCTTCACACCGCAGCTGAGCAGCCTCTTAGCTCCGGAATCCGGTTCGTTTCGAGCACCAAAAAATTGTCCGGCCAGAGCAAAAGCACCGCATACGTCACGCTTACGTCGAGGCGGGGGAAGAGACAGGATCTACTCCTGAACAACAACAGAAAGTCCGCGTTTTATCCAGTGTGTACAACGATGGAGAAACTTAACAAGAGTTTCAGAGTTTCAGTGTTTCTGCCATAGACTGTATATATAAAGGTTTCTGCTCATGGTGAAGCAACGTGTCTGCGTATTAAGGTGGAACCTGAGCATTCACGTTGATCACCTCTCATTATAACTAATTATAAATCTATAAAACTATAAATATTAAACTTTACTTCACGTGTTCATTTGAGAACAGCTGTTACATACTTGGGTGAAGGTTACAGTTCATTTAAATGAAAGATACAACGTTACTCCACACTCATGGTTTAGTCCACCTTAAGAAATAAGACCGATCTCGGAAGCAGTTGTGTTTTAAAAAAACCTTTATTGACACGAGTACACTTGTTTATAAGAATATAGTCACCACAGAAATGACTCCAAAAGCTGCAGATAGAGCCATAAGAAATGAATGCAACTGATTTCATCCGCGCGGTTTGGCTTTATGAAGCAGGCACGCAAATGGTAACGTCATGACGCAAACGATGACGCAATGACGCATTACCAGTGGACTCTGGGCTGTGTGAAAAGAGCCAGAGCTAAATCGAAGAACCGGTTCTGAACCTGAAAAGCTCTAACACGGAGCTTGAACCGGAGTTGCGTTGGTGTGAATGAGGTATTACAGGCGAATACAGTGATGTCCTCTCACAGCACCATGGAAAAGTGAAAGTAACCAGAGAGGAGTGATGATTGGTTAACGCGGGGTAACATTTCAGGGTAAGCCAATCAGAGACAGAGTTGGGCGGGTCTTGCCTTATGGGGAAAATACACACACACGAACACTTGCTAATGCTAACACACACACACACGGCAACGCTCACCACCAGCACACACACACACAATGGCAGATGCAAGTATCAGCGAGAGCAGCAGCGCATTTACAACTTGGAGATATAACCACTATTTTCAATTTGTGGGGATAAAGGACGCAACAAATATTACGGTCAAATGTAAACTGTGTGCAGGACAGAAAGCATCGTCCACATCGAATAACAGCAATGCCAATCTCCTGAAGCACCTAACTAATGTACATGGGGCTATTAAACTAGTCGCCAAAGACCCCACCGTCTCAACCACCGGCAGTGACCCAGATGGAGCAACACCATCTAAACAGCCAAAAAACGATTAATTGCCAGGTATGTTGTTGAGGACATGCTGCCCATCGCAACGGTCAAGTCTGTTGCCTTCAGAGAACTAGTCAGCAAAAAACAACACAAAAACTTGTATTTTTATTGTTATTATTTTTAAAGTAAAGTAACTTGTTACTAGTTACTTTTATAATTTAGTAACTAATAAAGTAACTAGTTACTTTTTTGAGAGCAGTAACTATAACTATTACTAGTTACTTTTTAAAAGCAACTTGCCCAACACTGGTCACGTGTAGAGAAGAGTTGGAGAAGTGGTGCTCCACCGTAGCCACCAGTTATGGATATTCAGGAGTCCAATCAACATTAACTGTGAAGTCATGACGTAGCTCCTTTTAGAAATGTTAACTCTTTCTTAAGTGGTTTGCAAGTTGCAGAACTAAAACAAACAAATTTCAGTGAAAAATGGGTATAGATTAGTCTAGCGTTAGAGATTTGTGAGACGTCACGTTTTGCCTTCGCTTCACTGACTTCAGTTTATTTTAACTGACTTTACTTTTACTTCTACTTCACTTGTACAGCTAAATATATTTAGATGTAGTTGTATTTATTCATAATTGATTTCTGTTGCTTTATCCTTTCTTTTTCAACATTTACATGAATTCCTCTGGCGAAGACAACATTTGTCATCACTATTTAACATTCCCTCCATGAATACAATGACATCCCAAAGATTGTTTGAATTAAAACAGATACTTAATGTTTTCACCATTGTTCTGTAATATGTGTCAATTGCAGCTTATCGATAGATCTTTGATTTAATCTTATGCTCCCGCGACCATTTAAATAGCGTCCATCTCCTATCTCATACATGATCAAAAAAAGATTTAAAATATAATGGTCATTATGAAATATTTGATTACTACTTTACTTTCTGTTTTTTATTCTGACATTGATCGCCATGATTGGTTGTCCTGGAGCTCACTCAACCTTGTTAAGATTATTTCCCTGATTTTGTGCTAATGTATGTTGCTAAAGATACTCAGACGATGTCATTTGTAACAATGTTTAAGTGTGTTTTCTGATCTGAGGATCATCAGCAGGATGATCTGTTCCTCACACACTCGTAAAAATCCCTGTTGTGATCGGACAGTGCTGTGGTTTAAGTCAAAATAATAGTTTTTGTTCAGGTCATGAAACCAATCTGATTTAGGTCATGTGCCGCAGTTCTGGCTAAATGCCAGCTATTTGCATCCATTTGAAATGTTAAATGGTACACAGCAGGTACACCCACTGTTTTCATGAGGGGGTGAATCAGAGTAAAAGCTTTTATTGATTTCACCTCTGATTGGGGGGGGGGGGGCAGATTGAGCTCAAAGGTGGGTCAGAGGTTAAAGAGGGGACGTTTGTTCAGTGTAAATCCTCTTTTGAAGGGGAGATTATGAGTATTGTTTCTTCCAGGATACTGCACATGACACATGTGAAGCTTTCACATGTGTCATGGACTTCAAGTAAGATTATAGTAGAGCCTTGTTAATAAACATGAACAGAAGCCTGCATCATCTCACATTTCCTCTCATTCTGTCCAAGGTTTAGGGTTATGGAGCATTCACACCGAGGATTTAGCGTGGCATTATTTGTGTTTACATGCATCACTCAAACTAGAGGCAGGTCTTATCTCCATTTAGATATCAACAACAACTACGCAATCAACATATGTTACTGTTATTGAATTGTAATGCACGTTTTAAATTGACACAGAAATATCAACACACTACTGGCATGGAACTTTTAAAATGTGTGTTTTCTGAATGGAGATCGGAATGATGAGGCTATGCTAAGCTAGCATTGTAGCTACTCAATCCACACTCAAAATAACGTAATTTAGACATAAATGAAGTAGTGACTCTATTTACCTTGCAAACTTGTTCTCCTGTTCTGAACTAATATTAGCAACTGTAAGATGAGTGTGCCATTGCAGAAATCTAACGGCTGATGTTTTGTTTTCTAATTCAACGTCAGTACGTAAGTGCCAACAATCAGAGATTTTCACCACTGATTGATTTTCTCGAGGCAGCAGAATGCAAATGTCTAGTTCGAGTTAAAAAAATGTAACTCTTACAAATGAAGCACGTGTCTATCCGTGTCATCGCATTGACAAGTAATTGCAGCGCAGAAAATTGGCTTGCGTCCTATTTGACATTAGGGTTAGGGTTCCATGAAACCGTATGTTGCGTACACTCTCACAAACAGAGATAGTGTGTCAGTTCCTCAATGATGCACCATAAGGGACACATAGTGGGCCCCAAAGTGCATTGTTTGATGGAGCTGATTCTCCAGTCAAAGCTCAGAAAATGGAAAACATGGTGGACATATGACACAATTGTTAGTTTTATGTAATAATGTGAGTCTTCAATCCTCAACACTCCACACATATCTCATGTGTTTAGCTTCTTGCTGATGTTTAGGTCACATGCTTCATGTACACCATCATGTATTCACTAAGTCTGCCTTTTTCTACAGCAAGGTCTCCACCTCAGCAAAAAAACCCAGAGAGAAGCACACTGACTGGTAGAAAAAGCAACACACACACCAACACAACCTTAGTGCTGTAAGTGAGGAGGCAACTGTATCGGCCGGCACCCCCCAGACACTGGCATTGTTTGGTGTTTGTTGTTTTCTCTTGTCTGTCTACATGGCAGTGCTATGCTGTCAGCCTCGGTGACATCCTCCTCATTCCTCCAACACCCCTCCACCCTCGAAGCCCCCAGTGGCAAACCAATTACGAAAGGGAGAAGGAGAATGAGAGAGGAGGGATGGGTGAGGGGAAAGTGGGTTTTCAGATGAGAAAAGCTCTGCCTGCCTCTATCGTTTAACATCACAGAGACAGAGCGACACTCGGAGAAGACAGGAAGCATAGGGAGACATGAGGGGAGAGTCAGGTAGCTATACCAGTGGAGGGGTTTAGAGAGAGAGGGGAGGCGAAAAGGCTAAAGGAGTCTGCTGGGAGATCAGGCCTCCGAGCTGCAGGGACACTGAGAGGTGTTAAAGGTGAAGTAATTATCATTTAGCAACACTGTACAGAGCCTCACACCGGATAAACCACGTGCTATCAATTTACAGCCGTCCCCTGTGTATGTGTGTTTATTCCTGTACTGCTATCAATTATGTTTTTAGACCTTCAGCGTAAGGACATGTTCTTGAAGAAAAGTCACTCCAGTTGTTCATAACTTGGAGATGCTTCAGTGCCCGGTTACTTCAGGAAAGACAACAAACAAATCATTTACTTTCTCCACCACAGAGGTATTTAGACACATATTTCTTTAGTTTTCTGTGACAGTGTTCTACATTATTGCAATACTACATGATAGAAGTGTTTGTCAACTGCTTTAGAGTCAAAACGGCTCCTCCAATTGAAAAGGTACTCAAAGATTGAAGGTCAACCCTTTGAGAAACTCTATGAATAAGCCTACCATAATAACATAATTACCATTTTCTCTGACCCTAACCATGACCGTTGAATATGAATCGTTATCATCAAATCAAGGATACAGGGTCCAAAAAGTTGGACTGACGCAGTCTGTTACATTGATATCAATCCCGAATCAATGTAGGTTAAAGGGTCTTTAACATATTGTGTTTGATTTTATATTTAATATCTGTTATATTTTGTTTAATAATGCACCGGTGAAAGATGGCCGCATTGTCTTTTGGCTCCTCTCCAACTTTGCCCTTTTTCGTATTTTGTTTGTGTTTATTTACTTTTTGCCGTTTGCTTTTAACATGGTTCGCAACATGCGAGCTGACCGCACCAGCTCTGGAGGAACTTCTACACATCAGAAACTTTGTGGACAATAACCCACGACAGACAATGGAGATCCGCCATGGCTGCCTCCTGCCGTCCTACCTGAGAGACGCAGGAGGAAGACAAAGCGGGGGTCCCGGGCCGGGCTGCTAGTGAGACTGAGGAAACTACCGCCTCTTCCGAGTATTCTTCTGGCTAATGTTCAATCCATTGAAAATAAGCTAGATGAACTCAGAAGTCGCATTACTTTACTACATCAAGAACTGTAACGTGTTCATTTTCACTGAGACTTGGCTCAACCCCGCTATCCCGGACTCCGCCATTGTGGATCTTGCAGTGAGGATTGTTTGGCTTGTTTTGTGGACATCAAAGTATACAAAGAGTAAAGCTTAACAGAAAGGCATAGTGGGAAGAGTCAATGGAAATTCGTGGGAGGTCTTTTCCTTTCTGCTACAATAATGCAAACATGTTTGGGGTTTTCAGGTTGGATCCGAGTCAGGTGGGGGATTATTTACTAGGGATGCACCGAATATTCGGCCACTGGAAATGATCGGCCGAAAATGGTTAAAAAGGCCCTTTCGGCCGAAAAAATATCACCGAATGTCAGAGAACAGGGTTACGTTGGTAACCTAACGTGTTGTCGTGATGACGTAATCAAAACGTGGCGACAAGCACGGCGCGCGACCATGCTCGCGGCTGGCTCACAGCCAACATGTCTGCCGCTTGGAGATATTTCAAAATATCAGAGAAAGAGGCGCGGATTGCGATTTGTAAAACGTGTTCAGCTGACATTTCTCGAGGGGGTGTAACTGCAAAGACTTTCACCACTTCGGGATTACTCCACCACTTGAAATCAAAACACCCGGACAAATATGCGGATCAAATCACTAGCGCACAGAAAAAAAAAGTCCTTCCCAGCACCCCGACTCCTTCTGTGGCGGACCTTTTTGAAAAGGTTCCTTTTCCTTAATAAGTAGACAAGGCTGGCTTATCATAGGCTTATCATAAGCTTATCTAGTTCTACATGTCTACTCTATACCCACTTTCCTGAACACTTTGCATTGTGAGTTATAATTCACCATCTCAGGTTATCATTAGGGGGAAATGACAGCAGCACAGTGTTCAATATGTTGTACTTTCGGTATCTAAATGATACAATGTTGTTTACATTGCTCATGAGGACGGACCACCTTATTTGCAGATTCTTGAAATTGTATTTAATTTAATTTGTAATTGATTGTGGATTTTGTATCCAGTTTTCACTTTATGTATCTTTATACAATGTTTACTACTTTGTTTATGAGGACAGACAGCCTTATTTACAGATTCTTGAAATTCAATTGTAATTTCATTTGTAAATAGTTACATTCATGTGGATGTATCCAGTTTGCACATTTGTATGCATGCACTTAGAGGTGCATGTGTTGTTGTTGAAGGCCTGGCTGTTGCAGTCTTTATTTACACTATGTTGTTGTAGGCCTACTGGCCTAGATGTTTATGCAGTTTTAAAGCACCTTGGCTTTGTTCTGAATGCACTTTGTTGTAGTTATCCTACAGAGAAAAGCAAAAGCACTTGACTTGGAATGAATGTACTGTATGCATTCAGAAGTGCTGAATAAATGTTTTATGGACCCATAATAGTGATTATTATTTAAGTTAAGTTTTGCCATAATCATGTCTTTTTCCATCAGGTAGCTGAACAACATTGGTAAAAAATGTATACATTATATATATATATATATTTCTATCATTTTCGGCCTTTCGGCATTCGGTTTTCGGCCAACTGTTTCCTATTTTCGGTATCGGTTTCGGCCAAGAATTTCCCATTCGGTGCACCCCTATTATTTACCATGTTGGACAATGACTAGGAGGGGTTGGTTAAGAACACAGTCAGGAGGAGTTGGAGTAGCAAATGGCATGATCTTGGTTTTTGTGTTTCCCGTTTATTTTGAAAAGTTTTCAATTCTTATGCCTTGTCTGTTTTCACTTCCTGTCTTTATATATATATTTATACATTTATAAATACTGTGTTAAAGCTGTAAAAGTAAGGTGATGATTGACAAACGGAGCAATTTAACAGCAAACACATTTCAACAGGCGGTGTGTGTTGTGTGGTTTCCCTTGGCAAATACACACACACTCGAGCACACTCACACACAATCACCACATTTTCTCCGCACTTTCCCTCATAAACATCCTCGTCCCCAATGCTACTATCTTAAAATGAATTAGCCTAATCCATGCGATGAATTAATCTCCGCAAACAATAAACTGCTGCAAAGACATCCAGGGTATCATTGAACAGTTAAGAATCTCCTCTAGTGGTGTATGTAACTCAGAGTTCGATGTGACTGATTTGAATAAAGCAGGTCACATATTTACATTATTCATCACCCCCATTTCTTTGTTTTTTTGCCATCCTTCATTTGTTTGTCCCAACTGCTCTTTCAACCTACATGTGTCCGTCAAACTTTGCAGTAGTATGCTAATGTTTCCTCATAAGTCTCAGAATTTCCCAGAATGCACTGTGAACTGTTACCAAGCCGGGTTCTCACTTTGTAAATCCTGATCAGGTGATTTATTGAGGTACTAAATCCTGTGTGACTCTTCTGTGAACCAATGAGAAGCAGGTATCCATACTGCAGGCCTATTAGATTCATGTGAGTAATAATGTGTGATTGAAAGACAGTGGCGCCAATTGGGCAGGAAAATGGAGGGGGTGGTCGTGTCGTAAACTACAGCATAAATCACTGTGACCTCAGGACATTTTCTTTATTCTACAAGTGGATTCCCTGGTAGTTCCAATAAGACATTAGGGACTCTGTGTTCCAGTCAAATTGCAAGTAATTGGGAACAGAGTCCCATTTGTAATGCTCAGTGCATCACTGGAGCATGGCTGCACTCACTGAGAGGATTGGGCAATTCCCATTCAAACACACAAGCAATTGCATCAATTTGAAGATTTGCGGTTTCTGTTTCAGCAGCATTGCGTTGAGTTATTGGGAATAAATCCTACACAATTGAATTATTATGACCACTAAGAAAGGAACAAACAAACGTTGGAAAATATGGGTGGTTAAATGAACAGTTCAAAGTCTGTAATCTGTTTACAGAAGCAGATGTCTTACATTCACCCAATGTTGGGTGCCAGGCGGTTGTCTGAACCCTGGATGTGACTTTAATACCCAAAGAGATGTCTTTCTTATGTAGTGGTGCAGGAATGAGTCTTAGTTAGCATGTTAGCCTCTGGTTCTAGTCTTGAATCAATGGTTTTTATAACGAGTTTTTAGTTCAACAAAAAAAGCCCCCTTGGTTCCGTTACTTACTTTTCACTGCTCAGACACTACATGTGGAAGACATTATGATTTGTTGTTAACCTCATACAGTAGATAGTTCTTTATAACAGCAACAATTCCAACATGCATCCTTTTCAGAGTAGTGATGGGTGAGCCTCTGACTGTAAACTAGAAAGTAAATAGCTCCATGTCTGCTGGCTGTCACAGCATCAGTCTGCTCTCTGCTCCACTAACATCAACCTCTGGCCTTTGTGCTCCACAAGAACTGTCTACATCACACTTTCTGACACCTTTTCTCTTTCTACCCTTCTCCCCCACGTCTCCCCTTCACACACTATGCCTCCTTGTTTATCCGCAATCAGCTGACTGTTCAGCTCACATGTCAGCTTGTCTGGCACATGGCCTACATATTAGCACAGATATGTGTGTGCAGGAACTGACAAAGGTCAGAGTCAGATCCCTGCAGCAGCCAACATGTCCATCACTACTCACAAGTTCTTCCCAAGCGTCCTTCAGCATATATCCAAACCTCCTCACTGAGAGTCTCTATGGAGGAGCTGCTACAAACCTCAGCTGGAAGTGCATACAAAAACACAAATAGCCAGAATATGAGAGACAGCATATATATTATTATTATTATTTGTATTCAATGCAATTTGGCTGACACTTTTATCCAAAGCTATTCAAATACAGTACATTTCAATACCGAAGACATAGCTAAACTAGTGAGATGCTGGATTCATAACAGGACCAGACAGACTCATGAGTGAACAGTAAGCGCACACACATGCATCAAACTGGTATTGCTATTAGACATGCCATTGGCAGCAATTTGGGGTTAAGTACCTAGCCCAAGGACACTTGGACAAGTTTACTGCATGGACTCAAACCTCTGAGCCACTGACCCACTGATTGCGGAAAGACCATTTACCTCCCAGCCACAGCCACAATCATGTGTCTAACCCTTAACAGACACTTGTACACATGTAATGCACCTACAGTAAAAACACTCCTAAAGCTCGCTAATAAACATGCTGCATGCCCTCTTCTGCACACACACACACACACACACACACAGACACACACACACACACACAGACACACACACACACACACACACACACACACACACACACACACACACACACACACACACACATATATTGTGAGTATGTCGGAACTACTTCTTGACAAAATATAACCAATAAGCGTAGTTTGCAAAATGTTCAACAAGTTTAATGACTCTGACATTTAATCTAGGAAATGTAGCTGCTTTCCGACCACAAAGTAGGGCCATGGAGGCTTGATCATGTCTAATAGTTGCTGTTAGCTCTTTGTGTCGCTTACTGCATAACAAACAGAGTAAAGAATAAGCTAAAGAGGACATATTCTGCTCATTATCAGGTTCATATCAGTATTTTGTGTATCTACTGTGACATGTTTCCATGTTCAAAAAGCTCTTAATTTTTCTCATACTGCCTCAAGCAAGATGGGGGGGGGGGTAGTGTGTGGGAGAGAAACCCCCTCTTGAGGGAACACAGGGATTTTTGTCTTTAAGGCCATTTACATGCACCAAAACCTATAGAACACACAACATGAAAGGGAAACCCCCAAAAAGCACAATAGGGCCCCTTTCAGTCCATGCTGGACACAATGAGAGAATCACTGGAGCTAACTGTTGCAAACGTTGCTTTGTTATGTTTGTACCCAGTCTAAGAGGGACATATCTCTGCATTGAAATGTAGTAACTGCCATAAAGTCTTTCATTTATCACTGGCTATAAACCTGAAGGGAATGCTTTTCATGTGTTGAACCCCTAATGCACAGGTAGTAATCCTGCCGCCATCTTTCCTTTCATTCCCCATTTCATCCTGTATATCATGCTCTCATAGGCTCTTTTATTTATTTCATTCCTCTCTCATCATGTCCTCCCCCCCCCCCACCACCACCACCACCACCCCCACCCCTACCAGCTCACAGCCCAAATGCATCCTTGTTTTCTGTCAGCTGTGAAGGGTGACTGTGTCAGCCCTATTATCAGCAGCAAGATGTGTTTGGTTCCAGCTGAGAATACTGAGCGGTCCACATCAGTAGTCCTGTGCTGTGTGTGACTGTCCCTGGGGACCGGGCCTATACACACGGTGTACTGAGGCCACCATGATAGAACTGTAATGATTCAATTACTGCAGCAGAACACCATCACACATTACAGCCATGGAGAACACTGGACAGGGGAGAAACATATATCATTATATCATCTGTAATGATATTAAACAGAGCTGAACTTTCTCGCACATGCAGAGAAGATATCACCAAAAAAGTGAAATCTAAATCTAAAAGCTTTGCAAGGCAGAGCCACCATCATAGTATAACAAAAAAAAACGTTTGACTGATAAAACTTATAAGACAAATTGAACAAAAATCAACATAACACAAAAAGAATTGCATAAGAAATATAATTAATCTCAATTTGTAAATACAGAATTGCAAATATAAACAAAGACCAGTATGACATGGTAAACAAAATGGAAATAAAGCCAATCAAAGTCTTATCATTTATGTTGACCAAAAAGAAAATAGTGATCATTATGAACAATTAACTAATTGTTAGTAGACACTGCTGACAAATTATGACCGTTCTGCATCTGTGATACGCTGCAATTCTTTTCAGTTGTATTGCTATCTAAACACAATGACAATAAGTGGACTGGCTGAATGATGTCATAGATGCCACCCTATTGAATTACCACCTGAATGATTGTGTGCATTTAAAAAAGCATTCCTGGCTGCGTGGAAATCAGCTGACCAGCTACTGGTTTGCTAGATTAAATGAATTGTTCAAGAATGATGTATATTTAGCTAGATAACAAAACATTTAATACGTTCTGTATCTTTTGTACCTGCTTTCTAGGACCAGTAGCAGTAATAAGTGGTGAGGAAGACTCTGCCAGCCCCCTTCATCACGTGAACCATGGGATTATTAGTCACTGTACTCTGGATGGGGGGCCGGACGCCGTGGTGATTGGGATGACCAGGATCCCCGTCATAGAGAACCCTCAGTACTTCAGACATGGACACAACTGCAACAAACCCGCCACCTGTAAGTACTCACATACACACTGTGCGGGGTTGTAATGTGAAGCATGGCTATGG
This sequence comes from Gobionotothen gibberifrons, assembly GCA_943591055.1. NCBI lineage: Eukaryota > Metazoa > Chordata > Actinopteri > Perciformes > Nototheniidae > Gobionotothen > Gobionotothen gibberifrons. The sequence goes on from CALSBZ010000089.1 coordinate 350,342, forward strand.
CTTGCTCTCAGGGGGTCATGTCAAATACATGGGCAGATTTGTTCAAAGGACTAGATGCCTACGACCAGTGGCGTCGCCTGGCCTGCGCATTCGGGGCTTTAGCCCCGGACAATTCTCCCTCAATAATATAATCAGGGGTACGCAGGTACGCATGCGCGGCAAAAATCTGAATTGCATAACGTCACTTGTCAATACGCGCCTTTGCGTACCTCAAAACAAAACACATATTTCGTCTACACGTGTTTCTTGTCAACACTCAATGGAGTAAACTACTAGACATGTAAAAAAAAACAAAGACATTAAGCAGCTACGTTGCCGTTTTGCTCCCTGCAAAAAATCTATGACTGGTTGAACTGGGTGCTGGGCGAGCCGCGCAGGACATAACCGACGGACCTGTGAAGCTTTACAGGAGGCAGAGGCAGGGCCGCCCCTCCCTACCGGCAGATCACGCAGACTGCGTGGGGCCTCACCTCGCGGAGGGGACCCCATCTCGCGGAGGGAGCCTCAACTGAGCCGCAAATGCGGCGCAACTATACGCTTATGTGGCGCAATTAGTGTAGGCGCAGCAGTTTCGCTGTTAATTTTGCTCTCAAAGTGCACCAGATTGATGCTTTTAACTTCAATATTAAAAAGAAAATTCGTCCCGGGGGAGCCCCCTGACCACCCTAGAGGAGGTGAGGACCCCCCTAGAGAATGTTAGGTCCACTCCCCACTTATAAAAATAGCACTTTACCCCTGCTTACACCTATAAGCACTTGTGAGCTGATTATCGAGCCTTCATTGTAACAGTCGCGGGTACACTGTGTATGTGCGTGGGGAGTGTTGCAGTAGAACATTCCACTGTAGCGCCCGGTACATTAATGGGAAACCCTACATGTTTGAGCACCCTCTATGAAACGTCAAGCTACCCCACAGCACCCCCAAAAGAAAATCTCTGGTGCCGCCACTGTGGGCTAAGCCCCGAATGTTTCCAGGTCCAGGAAACGCCCCTGCCTACGACACATTTGATGTCATAATCCATCTAGAGGTTTGGTTTCCTCATAAAATAGCCAGGAGTTTCTATCTTAATAGACTTTGAGCAAAGACATTTTTGAAAAATAAATTTCAATTCAAAAACATCTATGGGGGACTACGTTGGAACTGTGATCCTGTTGCTGTTAAACTTAAAAAGTGAGATGGAACTGCACATGGTGGCCAAGGTTAGTAACCCTATTACACAACCTTTGTAACATCTCTATCCTGAGGTCTCTGTTACTCCTGCCCCCCCCCGTCCCTTTTATTCCAGTAGCCTCTCCCCTCTCTTTGTGTCTATTGAACACAGATAGTATTCTGCCACAGCAGTGGAGCAAATCACTTCTTGACTTTACAGCCACATACATCTTCACAAATCCCCTGGGAGACAACACACACACACACACACACACACACACACACACACACACACACACA
>CALSBZ010000089.1:371790-407592 GCA_943591055.1 Gobionotothen gibberifrons
TGGTCTAGATCCTAAGCTACTGGTAAAATAACCACCAATGGCGGCCATTTTCAAAATGGCCGCCATTGGCGCCATTGGACACATTTGCGATGGCCCTATAGCCAAAAATCTTCCTTAGGACATGCTCTAACAGTGTGCCAAATTTCATGCTTTTATCATCAAAAGCACAATTCTTTCAGATATTCACATATCTGCTGGACTATATAACATACTACAGGACATGTGTTTAATGTGGGATCTAAAGGACATATCTTGTTCAAATAAAAAATGTCCTCTTAGTGCCATTCACTGAAGAAGAATACGGTGGCTGCTCTCCTCCAGATTGTTTGACCTTTGTTTGACTCAGTCCCCGAGGAACCTTTTTGTGATTTGTAAAGAAAGTTAAGCACACTGTGTTGTTAGAGGAAGGGCTGAAATGTGTTTGTCTTTAAAAGTTAGGTCAAAGTGTGATGGGGCTGAATGGAGAAATAAAAAAGGTGATGAAGAAAAACCAAGCAGATTGTCGAAGTGAGAGTGATCATGAGTCTGGGATCTCGGATAGTGATTCAATAATATTTTTAGTGAAGTCACTTTTTTGTGAGCAAAATAATGGTGCGTTTACAGCGGACGCAAAGCACATTTTTAGCATGGCATGATGACATGTAAAGTCAACGCAAAGACTCGGGGGAACACAAATTCACGCTGATGCCGCACATTTCAAATCACTCGCAAAGTTCAGCTTTTTCAACACCAATCAGCGTTCCTCATATTTGCACAGAAATTGAAAAAACATTGTTGTGTATAAACCACAGATTGTCTATGGCATGGCAAATAAAGCTTTATTTATATCGTTGTATATGACGTTATTTTGAGTATGGACGGAGCAGCTACAACGCTTAGCCTAGAGTGATCTATCCGATCACTATTCAGAAAACAAAAAGTACGTTTTTGTCAAAAATGAATCAAACCTTGGTAACCATATAAATAAATTAAGAGTAGGATAACATCTTAAGTGTAAATCATGGCTCCCCTAGGTATCTTTCTCTCTTGTGGGCCATTCCTGGTTGTAATATTGGCCTTTTTAATTAAAAAGTGGGATGTTTTCCAGGCATAAAGACATAAAATAGAAACATCAAAACAACATTATCGTGTGTTTTCGCTCTCTTTGAAAATTCTTTGATATATCACTTTCAACTCTCCTTTCTAAAGGTTGCTTTTCTCTTCCCTTCATTTTGTTCCATTTGACTGTCACTAAATTGCAGGTTTTACTGCTACACTTTTTTACAAGTTATATCATGCTTCACTGCAGATGTTGATGTAAAAGTGAGCGATTTGTAATATAACTGAAGGAGGGATAAAGAAAGGAAGGGATCCACTGTAACATGCCCTCTCTTTTCCCCCAGACTCTGAAGGACCCCACTCTTGCAGCCAGGAAGGATTTCCAGCGTGAGGCCGAGCTGCTGACCAACCTCCAGCACGAGCACATCGTGAAGTTCTACGGAGTGTGTGTGGACGGAGACCCTCTCATCATGGTGTTTGAGTACATGAAGCACGGAGATCTCAACAAGTTCCTCAGGTGAGTTCAGACAGGCGACATGTGGCGGAGGAGGTATGCTGGGAAGTACACTATGACAGAGAACGCTTGCTAAGAGTAAAACTATCCTCAAGGATTAGTATTCCTTTTATCTGGGCACAAAGGTTCCATCTCTAATGTTGAAACCTAGATTTGTCCAAAAAGTATGTGAGCATTAGGTAAGGGGATAATGTGCAGCCGCTTATAACACAGCTACCCAATAAATAACCAACAACATAATTCAAAATATTGAATACAAAATATTTTATAGATTTTGAAATGAATGATTGCATTCATTCCGCAAGGAAAAGATAATTTGTTCCACTGGGTACCAGAGGCTAGAATGGCAGCGACAGCATTGTAACTTAAAATTACAGCAGCACTGATGGAGGTTTTCTGTAAATGTCCAAGTCTGTTCACATTTAGTTTCCCATTAACAAGTCATGCAGAGCCACTATTTCAAGTATACTAGGTCATCGAGTGGCGCCGAAGGACTGTTTAAATGCATGTTAAATGCCCAGCATTCGGCGCCACTCGATGACGTAGTATACTTGAAATAGTGGCTCTGCAGCAGGTATACTCGACATTGAGAAACGGCCCGTGTTCCCTTTAGTGTTTACTTCCTGTCTGTCTTCTTCTGCTGTTCCTTTTAGTGTTTGCTTATATGCTTCCTGTTTCTCATGCTGAATTTTCTGACGTTGTTTAACCTCTTTCCTTCTCCTGCGCTGTTTTACTTTTCTTCACTGGGGACAGTTCAGCCATCATGAATCCAAAGTTTCAAGCTCTCGACAAATATCAAAGTGAATATTTAAAACGTATTCCATGTTATTTACTGATGGATGAAAATTAATGTTCGTTGTCGACAGCATGAATGTTCAAGTATTCAACTAAGCTGTGTAATGCGTCATTTTTATTATTACTCATATTAAAAGACCTCATGCAAAACATTGGTATTAAAGGCTTTAAGGACACTCCCAGTGGTTTTAAACAATCACAAACTCAGTTCCTGCCAATTCTGCAATCTAAACAAGCTGCACTAAAAGCTTCAAATGCATGTTTCCTTCCTTCCAGGGGTCGTTGGTATCAAAATAAATTAGCAAAATCACTAAATGTTAGTTTGAAAAGACTCAAAGTACTGCTGCAATCTCCTAATCCTTCATCGTGGTGCATGCTGGACTGAAAATCTAATTACACCTTGTTTTTAACAGTGTATCATCACCAAAAGATTCTTAATCTACAAAGTCATTAGTAACTACAGATCAATCTAGTGGAGTGAAAAGTACATTGTTGTATCAACCTTAATACAGTGCATAAATGATGACCCGGCTCATGACACATGACAACAAAGGGAGATATACGGGATATACTCCAAAAAGTGTTTAAATCAGTATTGGATGATAAGTGGAGGGGTGTTGAGGTAACTAAACTAACAGCATGGCCAGAGCCAAGCTAAAAAACAAATAAAGTGCCTTGTTGTCTTAACACTTAAAGGAAGTTTGGGGAAGCATGCCACAAGCTCTTTAAACATCTGTGTGTTAGAGCACACGTCTGACTAACCTGTCCTGACATTCTGACCGGGCCTCTGTTTGCTTGATTGTGACAATTTAGAACGTTGTTACTTCTAACAGTGACCAAACTTTCCCTCATTCAACAAAGAAGTCTAACAGGTGTGCAGAGGTCAACAGCTTGTAGACACAGAGTGATGGATGGGCCTGTCTCAGTGAACCACTGCAGGTTGATGCTTTCTTTTTAAACCTTGTCACCAGACTACAACCGCCTGCTTGATAAGTATGTCTTACGTTACGTTCCTTCTCTAAAGGAAAAGCCCCTGCAGACTCCTGCCAGGCTGTTTATGAAAAATGATTTGGGGGTCTGCCTGTCATGAAGTTCTAAATACAAATGACTGATTCTGATCCACCATCAAATATTGTTCCCAGAGTGAGTTTGCCTTCCTGTGAGGGCAAGTGTGAGTGATGAATAAGCCAGTTGACAGACTGGAAACCTTTCCACCCAGAGCATTATGTAACATGCTGTTAGCTTTAGGTACAAATAATCTGCTTTAGCCATCACCTGGGGATTGATGGCTGAGACAAAGGAAATAGACGGATACTAATGTCTGGTTTTAGTGCAAATCAGTAGGTGTTCAGAGAACTGGTGGCATCCTTGGGTTCAAAGTTTCCTTCAACAGTTTAGTCCATTGCTATAATTCCACACAACACAAATAATGGATAGGAAATATTCACCCCAGTTACACCACAAACGCATTCTAATGAGAATTAAACACTTAAAATACTGTAAATAAACATTGCCTGTGGACTTAAATCCTCCACAATTGATTGGGCAATCCTCCAGTACCAGTACTTAGTGATGTCATTATGTAAACAAAGGAGGACTTTCTGGAAAGGGGGACTGTGTGGGAGAAATAGAAGAAACAAAATATTCTAATAAAGTGTACATATCCTTGCATATATAATATACAATACAGTATATAAGATATTGTTGAGAGATTGAGTGTTTAATTCAGGAGTTTTTGTTGATATTCTGGAGCTGTGCATCTGTCAGAGATGTCCTACAAGATTGAAACATCAGTGGACCGTTATTGAAAGCATGACTTTATTGCTATGTTATAAATAATAAATAACTCTCTGTAATCAAGTGCCCCAATAGTGAATGCACTGGGTAAATACAGCTTCTTTACAATACATGAGCTGTTCATTTGGGAGCCATTAGATGAGGATTTATTTTGGTCCTGGGGTTCTAACCTTAGTTATTTATTAACAGAAAAAGGTCCGACTCTGCAGCCTTACCTGCTCATTGCCTGCAAGCTGCTCTGGATGAGAGCACAGGCTAAATGCCCGAGTTGTAAATTGCGGTTGGTAAGCTAATGAGCTGCATTATGTCCGCTGTGATTAGATGCTATTTGCTCCCAGGACGCTTTGCCCTGCAGAATAGAACATTGGTACTTAGTCCGCAGCCTGGAAGCAAAGTCTACCTGTTCCAGTGTTTTAGTGAGTCCCTCTGTCCCTCGGATGCTAATTTCAGCTCAGTAATTGTGTTTCCATTAAAGTGCTGGCAACAATTCTTCCAGGACATACTGCTAAATTAGTCAGCAACCGTTGCCCTCCAAAACCGCCATGCTTTCTCAGACACACACACACACACACACACACACACACACACACACACACACACACACACACACACACACACACACACACACACACACACACACACACACACACACACACACACACACACACACGCAGAGATCTTCTGAGCTGTCCTTCCTCAGTCACTGTACCAAGCCAACATGGAAGTGCGGCAGACATTGAAGCAAATTTCTGTAGAGGAACTACAACTTATGTTGACTTTCTTACGGAAAGAGACGTCTGTGAACCAGCATGTATTTTTATACTATACTACCCAGTACCAACACTTGAATAGCCTTTATTTAAATCAATAGGATCTTCTAGCTGTAAAAAAGAAACCTCACAATATGGCAATTTTTGCTTCATGCACCACTGAGCAACTTTCATTGGAATAAATGAGCCCCGCCTCCAACACTGTATCCAGTTCTCTTTATACATGCACTGTAACCCATTGCTCCATCCAAAAATGACATACTATTTGAACCTAATGGTCATCACTGTGCCACATCACTGACGCTCAAACAAAGTGCCTCTGGCTAGAAGACATTTAGACGGTTCATTCTAGATGAATCATCATAAAGTAGACTGTGAGAGAGTCTCTTACTCACACTCAGTTAAAAATCATGGAATGAGGGACGTTTTTTTGGCAACTCTGTCCTCTATTGCGAACATGTCCCTCTATCAGGGCATATCTATGGCCAGATCCAAGAGCCTGGTTAAAGGGGGCTTTGTAAATCTGGCAGAGCTAGTGTTATAGCTGCTGGATTTGACCCCCCCTCTGTAACTTTGGCCTACGCTCACTCTCTACCTTCTCCCTCAGAGCCCACGGGCCGGACGCCTTGATCCTGGTGGACGGACAGCCTCTGCAAACAAATGGGGAGCTGGGTCTGTCACAGATGCTTCACATAGCCAGTGAGATTGCAGCTGGGATGATCTACTTGGCGTCTCAACACTTTGTGCACCGTGATCTGGCAACAAGGAACTGCTTGGTGGGGAATGGCCTTCTGGTCAAAATAGGAGACTTTGGCATGTCCAGAGACATCTACAGCACAGATTATTACAGGGTAAGAAGAATATCTTTGTTTTCATGCAAAACACTCAAATTAAACACTACGCTTAACCAGGACTCTAGATGTTTTGAAATCATGTTTGCAGTGCCAAATGAATGTGCCAGTATCAAACTGTGGGCGAAGACAGCAAACAGTTTGGTGCTAAGGTCATTTGTGTTACCATCATCAAAAATGTCTTCCTAGTAAAAAAAAAAATGTGTGTGTGATATTGAGTGTCCCAAGTTTCAAAAGTAGTCTGTTGACAGTGGGGTTTTTTTGCTCACAAAATGCTAAATCGCCATCACACTATGGCCGATTCCAAGATAGAATAGAATAAAATACAATCGAATTCCTTTATGGTCATTGCAACAAATAAAACAAATTGAAATAGCAACATGACACTGCATTTACACATCAAACGAGAATAGAAACGATACATCTAAAAGATACAATATTTGATGTGTCATGACAGACGGTGAGATTTTGAATTCTTGGTTGAATCAGCCAATAAATAGAGATATAAATCAAAAATGAATCTTAAATGTGTCTTTAATGTATTGTAGTGCTGATAGTATGTGTAAACAGTGCTGTTCAGTGGTTGACAGTATCCAGTTCACATATGGCTCTAGGGCAAAAGCTGTTTTGTATGTCTATTGGTTCGTCATTTAACGGACCTGAGAGCAGAAGATCAGACCGATGGCGTCCAGTATGGGATGGGTCTTTTATTATTTTGCCTGCTGAGGCAGGGTAGCTGAATAGGTCCTCCAGAGAGGGCAGTGAGCCGCCGATGATCTTTGATGGCCCTCTGCATTCTAATGTATTGCTATTCACATGGACTGTTTATGGTGGCCACGGCATAGTAGGTAGACGATTGGCGGTTCATTCCCCGGCTCTTCTAGTTGGCCTTTTGTGTTCTTGGGAAAGATTTTGACCAAAGTGCTCATGAATGTATGTTAATGACCTTTAGATGATCAGTAAGTTGGCATCTTGTATTGAAGCCTTGCCATCAGTGTAGGGATGTGTGTGTGAAACAATAAATGTTCACATGTGAAGCTATTTGAGTTGTCAGTGAGTAGAAAGGCGCTAGAAAGTCTGTCACATCACTAGTGTCACAACCATTCAAGATGCAGTCACAAAGTTCCACAGATATAGTCCGGTCAAAATAAAGATCAAGGTCATAAATGGTTGCGGTCCAAGCAAGGCAGGGGGTAAAAAAACATTCTTCTGTCTGTGTAGAAGAGGTTTGTCTTCATAGAAAACGGCAACAGCAGCTCATAGGGATTTTCAGAAGACTCTTTCAGCACTGTAATTGGCAGGGTGGGAAATAATTTGTTTTTGGCATTAAATGTCAAAGCCTCCGTTGAGTCCCGTCCTCCTAAGTAGCTTCAGTGGACGGGTTTCTTTTTAATGGCTCCAACATCTCAGCAGGGCAGCTGGTAGACAGCAGCAGGAAAGGCTGACTGACTTTTAATTTGATTCAAGCTCTTGTATCAGCAGTGAACTGGTTCCCTTGTTTATATTGCTCATGTGCATTCTCCTTGAGAAATGTCGCTGACATAACTCACTTTTCCTGTTTTTATTGACAGTCTAATTCCGTTCATGTCTTAGAAAGTAGAATCCCACATTCTGAACAGGCACACGTAGACTCCCACTGGAGCTGATTAACATGCAGCCCCTGTCTCCAATCCAGGCTCAGGCAGCCAAACTGACGGAAGATATCATTTTCCTTCGGAGGTTCTCCTCCATGTACAGACTGTTTGCCTGCAGTCAAACGGAACTCTGGGAACTCTGTGTGCAGCTCATACTGAGCAGATTGATCATCCAGGACTTCAGGGTCAAACAGAGTACTAACCTTTGTCCTGCAAGCCTGTGGCTGTTCCCAATCGGGGCTTCAAACCGTAAAAATGTCAAAAAACTAAAGATGCAATCTCTACCCTTGTTGCAGCTCAGTTTTGAACATTGGACTTGGTTTTACTGCTTGACCTAAATGGCAAATGGACTGCATTTATATAGGGATTTTCCAGCATTTACGACCCCTCTAAGCGCTTTTACACACACAAGTCACCATTCACACACCTTTGGCCATGCCATTGCAGGTAATTTGGGGTTAAGTATATTTACAAGGACATAATGAGAGGTGGACCGCAATAACTGGAGATGGAACCACTGACCTTGCAAATGGTAGACAACCACCACCTTTTTTGTTATTTCTGAATAATAGTAAAAAAAAAAAAAAGATTCAGTTAATTGTGGAATTGAACTTTTAAAACCTGGAAGCAGTGAATGTACTTGTGGATAATATGAATGAGTGAAACAATAATGCTGCATTCGCAGAGTACACAATTTGCTCTTTGCTCACCTAGAGGTTTTGGCGCAAAGCCTTGCGCTGAAAACAGACAGTTTAGTTTGGTTTCTTTACATACATACAGCTGTCATCTGATTGGCTGTGCAACAAGAGATCAGCGGTAATGAGGTCAAAGTTGAAATAATATGAACTTTGAGGGAGTAAACCTACTTGGCAATAAACCCGACTCAGATTCCGCCCAAGGACAAGAGATATATTATATTTATAAAAAATATATCATATTTCATGTCATACACGTGTATTGAAGTATGATGCTAATTGTACACAAGTAGCCAAAAGTCACAAAGCAAATTGACGAGGAGACATCGTTTAGACACATTAACAGCCTGTTAAAAGCTAAATGGGTAATGTCTCAAAGGACTACACAGGATCTAAACTGGGGCCATACGCCAGCTATATTCTCCTTCCTTCCACAATTTAACTGTATCTTACAAGATAGTAAATGTAATGATTTCCCATTCACTGAGTTACACATGGTAATAATCACCAACTTGAGATTCAAATAAAGTTGTATCAGTGCTTATGGAATATTGACAAAAATCACGATGGAAGAATGGGTGAAGGATGGCAGCCAAGAGGAAGAGGTGAATCAGGCTGTCAGTGGAGGAAGGGGGGGGGGGGGGCGTACAGGAAGGACGATTAGTCAGCGACACACTGGAGGTCATCCATTATGTGAGTCTTGATTAGGAAGCACATATTTGACTAAATTAGTCAAGCTGCTCTCTGATTTCACAGCAGTCGGGGAGCGGGCGAGAGCAGATGAATAATGATTCATCCACTGTCTGATCTACACACGGTTAGATAAGACTTTCCTCTCATTTCCTCACCATCGTCATGTGTGATTAAAGGAAAAATCCTTAAAATGACAGAATCCACAGGAAGTGACTCAGTACGCTGTATTGGGTATTTTATCGACCATTATTATCAATATTGAGGAGTCAGTTTTAAATTTGCAAACTCATTATGAAATGTCACAGGTTGCATCTGCTATCGATTTGCAGCCACTAGCTAGTGTTTTTCAAAGAACTTGTAACTTTAATTTGTTTGTTTAACACTAGAACCGCCAGGGGTCGCTGTATACCTAAAACCGCCAACAGGTCTAATGTCAAATTAGAATGCATTGATTTTCAAGGTACAATGTTCTTTTATTTATCATACTAGAACACAGGGTTAACAGTGAGTTTTGATCGCACAGTGATGAAACTTATACCAATATAATCTGTGGACTCTCAGCTTTCGTCTGATATCTTCGTGCAGATAGCATGAAGTATATCATATCGCTAACGTGAGTTATGTGCAAAGTGTCTCTCTCTCTCTCTCTCTCTCTCTCTCTATATATCTATCTATAACTATCTATATATCCATCTATCTATCTCTCTCTCTCTCTCTCTCTCTCTCTCTCTCTCTCTCTCTCTCTATCTATATATATATCTATCTATCTATCTATCACTGCAGTTCTAAGAAACCTAAAGTCGCCAGCCATTTCAAATACAAAAGATTGAGAACTGAAGATAACATAATTGCATTTAAGAATGACTTACTACACTGAACAAAAATATAAACGCAACACTTTTGTTTTTGCTCCCATTTTTCATGAGATGAACTCAAAGATCTAAAACATTTTCTATATACACAAAATAACCATTTCTCTCAAATATTGTTCACAAATCTGAAAGAAATCTGTGATAGTGAGCACTTATCCTTTGCCGAGATAATCCATCCCACCTCACAGGTGTGGCATATCAAGATGCTGATTAGACAGCATGATTATTGCACAGGTGTGCCTTAGGCTGGCCACAATAAAAGGCCACTCTGAAACGTGCATTTTTGCTTTATTGGGGGGGTCTGGGGGGGTCAGAAAACCAGTCTGGTTTGAGGGTCCATAACATACGCTTGCCCATACCATAACCCCGCCACCACCATGGGCCACTCGATTCACAACATTACCCTAACCCTAACCCTAACCCTAACCCTCACACCAGATACTGACTGGTTTTCTGACCCCCCCAGACCCCCCAATAAAGCAAAAATGCACGTTTCAGAGTGGCCTTTTATTGTGGCACACCTGTGCAATAATCATGCTGTCTAATCAGCATCTTGATATGCCACACCTGTGAGGTGGGATGGATTATCTCGGCAAAGGAGAAGTGCTCACTATCACAGATTTTTTCAGATTTGTGAACAATATTTGAGAGAAATGGTTATTTTGTGTATATAGAAAATGTTTTAGATCTTTGAGTTCATCTCATGAAAAATGGGAGCAAAAACAAAAGTGTTGCGTTTATATTTTTGTTCAGTGTAAATCAGAATTGGAGGATAGTATATGAGAGAGACGATATTGACATGATGAATTTCTTAACATTTTTAAATCACTTTATGACAAAAACTGTCCTTTGAAACAATGCAGAGAGAGACACAAACAAACCCACAGTGCATGGATCACTAATGGCCTAAAAAATGCCTGCAAAAAGAAAAATACACTATATAGACAATTCATAAAATATAGAACTTCAGAAGCAGAAAATAAATATAAAAGATATAAGAATAAATGAACCCATATTACATTACATTACATTGCATTTAGCTGACGCTTTTATCCAAAGCGACTTACAATAAGTACATTCGACCAGGAAGATACTTTCATAGAGCCAAACATTTCAAGTGCTACTCAACTGGCTTTAGATAAGCCAGTCCTTTATTAGTATATAAGTGCTCTGTTAGTAATTCTATCGCTCGAAGTGGAGTCGAAAGAGATGAGTATTCAGTCTGCGCCGGAAGATGTGCAAGCTATCTGCTGTCCTGATTTCAAAGGGGAGCTCATTCCACAATTTTTGGATGGATAGCAAAACCACGTGTTTTTGCTGATGGGAACTTGGGTCCCCCTCGCAGTGCGGGTGCAGCGAGCCGTTTGGCTGATGCTGAGCGAAGTGCACGCGCTGGGGTGTACAGGTTAACCATGTCCTGGATGTAGGAAGGGCCAGATCCATTCGCTCAATACACTAGTACGCAAGTACCAGTTTCTTGAAGTGGATTCTAGCAGTGACTGGAAGCCAGTGGAGGGAGCGGAGGAGCAGTGTGGTGTGGGGAAATGCTGGAAGGTTGAAGACCAGCCGAGCCGCTGCATTCTAGATGAGCTGCAGAGATCGGATGGCACATGCAGGTAGACCAGCCAGGAGGGAGTTGCAGTAGTCTAGGCGTGAGATGACGAGAGCCTGGACCAGAACCTGTGTTGTTTTCTGGGTCAGCTGGGGACATATCCTCCTGATGTTGTAAATTATATTCATATTCTGAGGATATGTAAAAAAGAATACTATAATAAAATATTAAAGAATAATAAGAATAATAGGAAAGGTTTATGGAAAGTATTAAATAGTGTCATTAAAAATGGAGCAAAAAGTTCAGGTTACCCTGAGTTTTTTGTGGACAAAAATAATGTTATTAATAATACAGAAGATGTGGTTAATGGTTTTAATGAATTCTTTGTAAATGTGGGGCCAGATCTGGCAGAAAAAATTAAAACCGTAGAAACAACTAAAGGGGAAGATACAGACCTCTGGAATGAAAACAATAGCTCTTTCTTCCTCACACCAGTCGAAGAAAAAGAAATCATAGATACTGTACGAAAATGTAAAAGCAAATCCTCGACCGATTGGAATAATATTGATATGATTATAGTAAATAGCAAAAGTTATACCATTATATAAAACTGGGGATAAACACATTACAGACCTGTTTCATTGCTCTCTCAGTTTTCCAAGATCCTTGAAAAGCTTTTTACAAAAAGACTTGACAATTTCATGGAAATACATCAGCTTTTGGACGACAGTCAATATGGATTCAGGAAAGATAGATCAACATCTATGGCACTAATGGAATTAAGTGAGGAAATAGCAAACTGCATGGACAATAAAAAACAAGCAGTGGGAATATTTATAGACTTACAAAAAGCATTTGACACCATAGATCACAATATTTTACTGACAAAACTGGAACAGTATGGCATCAGAGGGGTGGGATTAGACTGGCTGAGAGATTATTTAAGCAACAAACAACAATTTGTTGAAATTGGTGAACATAAATCAGAATACATGAACATAACTTGTGGAGTACCTCAGGGGCCTGTGTTGGGTCCAAAGCTGTTCATAATATACATCAACGACATTTGCAGAGTATCAAATATATTGAAATGTATTTTATTTGCAGATGACACTAATATTTTTTGTTCCGGTGACCATTTGAAAGAGCTAATGGAAGTGATAACAGCAGAAATGATTAAAGTAAAACATTGGTTTGACACAAACAAATTATCATTAAATATAAGCAAAACAAAGATTATGTTATTTGGAAAATATAAAACAAATCCACAGGTGCAATTAATACTAGATAACATAAACATAGAAAGAGTATGTGAAATGAAGTTCCTTGGTGTGGTTTTAGACCACAAAATCAGCTGGAAATCTCATATCACTCATGTAAAAGCAAAACTGGCTAAGACTATCACAATATTGGGAAAAGCCAGACACATTCTGGACTACAACTCATTGTATACTGTATATAACACACTGATATTGCCATATCTGATTTACTGTGTGGAGATTTACACTTACAAAACCAACCTACAGCCGTTATACACATTACAAAAAAGGGCTATAAGAGTTATCAATAATGTTGGATATCTTGAACACACTAATGTATTATTTTTGAAGTCACACATATTGAAGTTCACTGATCTCGTTCAATTTAAAACAGCACAAATCATGTACAGAGCAAGACATAATCTACTTCCTAGGAAATTAAAAACACTGTTCACAGACAGAGAGGGTGGGTATAATTTGAGAGGAAATCTACATTTTACACAACTCAAGGTCAGAACAACTCTGAGAAGTATGAGTATAACAATCTGTGGGGTGATTTTATGGAATGGTTTGGAGCAGGAGTTAAAACAAAGCACAGATTCAGTTTAAAAGGATGTACAGAAACAGTTTTTGGGAAAACTATGAGAATGAAGAGAGGTGATTGAAGATGAGAAATTATTGTATATGTATATATTAATGTAAATCACTGATTCTTGAGAGTCGGGACAAAACACTTTCTGAAAAACATTTTTTGAAAATGTACACTATATTGATTAGAGTTATATATTCATGTAGATTAAGATCTGTGCTATTTAACCATGTAAAGGTGCAGGCTGGAGGTTAAAACACATTTTTAATAAATTCACATGTTTACCTTAAAAACTTGATTTGTGTCAACTACGTCAGACACACTAAAAGTATATAATTATATAATTATAATAGCCCAACAAGAATCTTAAGTTCTGATGTATGTTGTAATAGTGTTTAGTTACTCTTATATGCAATAAAATATAATATATAAACTAACGGCTTAATTTCACACTGTTATGAATACACAGATTTCCAAAAAATTGCATTTTCAAACTTTATCTTTTATTTTGCCACTAAAGAAAAAGATCCTTAAGGGAATAAGACACAAGAGGGTGTAGATCTGATGATCCTTTATTACTTAAACAACAAAAACTGAAGAAATAATTATTTTTTTCCCAGAAAAATGACAAAAACATACATCTGAGGTTGCTGATGAAGATCTGACGGTGTTGACAGGAAACTGACGGAGTTGACAAAATTGTATTTGCATTTCTGATTAATGAACAAATGCTTTTTTAAACAGATGGAAGTGACAATAGATTCATAAATAACAACTCCTTGTCTTATACTGAACATATTTTTCATTCAACTGAAATAAACAAACTGTAAATACAGCGTTTCAAACTATAACAAATTGCACCGTTTCCAACTATTACAAAAAATAAGTGAAGAAATGTAATTAAGCTAACAATCAGCCATAGGTGATGCTGCAAAACATGGCACACTTCAAAACTAGGAAAAAGAAGAGAGCAGGAACACACGTGTTGAGGAGGTGCTTACATTGAAAAAACACACTATGCTTTAAAGCATGAATGCAGGCACACAAGGGACTTATGCCTTGAGCAGCAGGCGTCGGACATGCTCACGCTCTATGAAGTCCATCACATCAGGGGCAATACTGTAGATCTCTCTTGTTCTTGATTGGACTGGTGATGCATTTCCCATTAGTTTCACTATGATGTCTTGAACTGGGCAGAAACAGACATCCTTCTTGCCACACTTGGGCTTAACCTTTGCTGTTGGACCATGGGGATGCAGAAATTCCACTTTCACATCTTGATGCTCAGTATCCACAGCAATGGTCTTGGCTAGCCACCAGTGGTCATCATATACTACTGCTAACCAGTCTCCATTATTAAGGCTGCTAACAGTCGTTACTGTCACAGTACCCTCAGGACCTTTCAATGGCTCCTCATCCAACTCTTCCATCACATCTTCCATTTCCACATCCTCTTCCATCTCCCCTCCCATCTCATTTTCCATCTCCTCCCACAACATGTTTAAAGGTATTTTCTTTCTTGCCCTACAGGTATCACTCTGCTGTTCATCTGGGCCCTGAAAATAGAAGGTAGCTGGGCAGAAGCACTGGCAATCCAACATCTTGCTGCAAAAGCAGGATAGTTGTCTGTAGTGGATCCTGTTCTCATGGGCGATTACCTGGTGTATTTGTCTTGTTGAGGGAACCGGTCTGAGAGGATCTATGAGAAGTGTATCATATCTTTCCATGTCTTCTTCTACAATGTAGTGCAGCTGAACACCCTTCAGACTGTTTGAGACCTTCTCAAAGAATGTGTGTCCATCTGTCACATCATTTCCTCTCAGTACCAGGTTGTCAGCTGTTCTTTTTACTGTTCCGCCAATGCCGTCTGGTGCACCTTTACCGTGGGATGTGGGGAAGAAGTTCCACGTTGCTTTTTCAAACCCTAGTGTAGGTGGAATAGCAGACAAAAGAAAAAAGTTCTTCTTGTTCTTATACTGTTTACTTGGTCCATCAGACCAGAAGTGCACAGTGGTGACCTGTGGATATTAAGTCTTGATATCTTTTAAGACAGGTTCCATGTGTGTCCAGATTGCCGCAGCATCTTGTCTCTTCGACTCGGATTGTGTGCAAAATGCTGCCTTTTCCCCCTTTGTGTAATACATTCCAGTATGGAGTGTTATCTGTGGCAGCTTTTGTCCAAAATGGCAGGCCTGAACTTCAGATTTATATTTGCATCTCCAGGATTCTGAGAAGTCAACATGGACGATTGCTGTACTCTCATCACAGGACTCAATTGTGTTGATGTATGCTTTTGACTGGTTTCGCACTGAACACACATGTGGTTTGATTTCTGAGTTTTTGCCCATAGAGTTTTATGAGCTCTGAAAGGCTGCCACTGTGTTGGACAAGCTTAGTGTTGATGTGGATTCCATTGCCTGTGTCTTCTTGAACTCTCTCCCACTGCCTCCACTGAACATGGATTTGGTCTTGCTCTTGGGTTGTAACTGTCCCTTTGTTTAGACCATCGTGAGCAGGTGCGAAAAAGGCAGGCCTCACTTGCTGGAGAGCAACAAACTAATTGAAAACTGTCATCTAGTTTGTTTGACTTCACAACACCAGACATTCTAAGGACCTCAAGCATTAAGCATGCATTCTCATGTATTTGACACAGACAGGTCTTCCGATCAGATGCTTTTGGTGCTGTGACATAGAAGGGCTTCAGAGCACAGAATGAAGAATAGCTCAGCTTTACAGTGGGGTTCCTGATAAGAAAATCAGTATGGAGGTTGATCATGGAGTCTGTCAGGATCATTCTCTGCTGCTTGATCTTGTTCCTGGTGATTGTGTCAGTCTTATCAGTTGTCACACGTGCAGAGTTCAGGAAGAAATCCTGAACAGTCTGTGTGATACCTTGTAGGAATGTTGGCTTTTTTGTTGGCTGTTCCTTTCCTCTCATTAGCTTGTAAGTTAGCCCAAACTGCTGGATTTGGTAAAGAAGACGGTACTTTTTTAGGATCTTGCCTGATGACACACTTAGTGCTGGTTTCTGGCGCCGTGGCCCAGGAGGTTGTTTGCTTTTCTTCAGCTCTCTTCTGATGATGTTGTGGAATAGAAGAGCTTTTTTGATCTTTGGATTCCTTATGTTGCTTCCTGATAGCATCTTCTTTGTTTCTGTACCTGGAGAGTCCAGTGGTGTTTTAACTGTAGCCTTTTTTGTGCGCAATATTGTTTTTCTTAGTTTGTTTCGTTGCTTTGTTACATTCTTAAGCTTCTCTTTCAACATTTGTATTTCTCTTGAATGCCTTTTTCGTGTTTTACTTCTTTCCTTTCTTTCCCTATCCTGTCTGCGAGACTCTCTGGCATTGTATTCTAGAATATCTTGATCTTGCGCACTATCTGGGGGGGTGTCTGCCTCCTGCACTGCACCTTCGCAGGACCTTTTCTGTCTGGACCTTTTCTGTGCCTCTCTCCAATACTTTCTCAGATTCCTCTGTGCCCTGTATCCCATCTTGTCTATCTGTATTACTTTTTTGTCTTGAACTCTCCTCTTCCACCTCTGTCTGTCCTCTACTTGCATGGCATATTTCTTCTCTGGGTCACTGTTTAATTGTTCTCTTCTCTTTCGTTGGTACTCTCTATTTCTTCTCCTTCGCTCTTCAACTGACAATTTCTCTCTAGCCATGTTTTCCTTTAATACAAAAGACATGAAAAATGTATTTGAATATTATTATGTAATCAGATGTCCATTTACTTAACATGACTGATTGATTGATTTATTGATTGATGTAAAATCTTAAAGGTGCAGTGTGTGTTCCTACAACCAGATGTTGAAAACATACAGTGGCTTGTGCAGACAAAATCAATGTCCAGTGGAAGTAGTGGGAGATAAGACACAGCCATTACAACATTCTATTCCTTTACTATGTTCGAAAATAGTATAATATTGGCACATTAAGCGGTTATTGGTGGATTTGTCAACTCCGTCAGCTTACATGTCAACTCGAAATGTTTTTTCCCTCTGCAGAAAAAAACACTGCAGCTAGCTAGCTAGTTTTTTGGCTATTGCTAGCTGTCTCCATAATCTCAATAAAATACTTTCATTGAATCCAATATGGTTTATTAAAAGGTATCATAACAGAGAGATGGTGTTGATATGCTCCAGCTGTGACCATAGGAAAATTGACATTGTTCATCTAAAATATCAAAAAATGTCAAACATACCAGACAATGTGTGGTATTGATGTATTCACCACAGCCAGGGGAATGAAAAGGGACCCTCAGGGATATAGCTGACCATGCTATTGCCTGATTTAATGAGGTTTATGACAAAATCTGACGGAGTTGACGGAAACAGAGGACACAACTTTGATAGGCAGATTTCTATGGAAAATATTTTTAGATGTTCATGGCATGCATTGTTTTATACATTCATAACCCTTATGTTTGATTTGATATAAATGTTTTCACAATTGTAGAGGTTTTTAAAGATTTTGGGGGCTGGTGAATATTGTGACCTCTTGCTGAGGACAAGAGAAATAACATGGGCCGTCTAACCACTGGTCATACATTTAAACAAATATCCCTCAAAAAAGTAATTATCTCTGCTAAAACAGATCATCAGTATTCACAATTCCTTTAGATCTAACTTTGTGAGTATGTCAATCATTATTAATTTATTTATTTTTTATATAAATAAGACTTGTCTATGTGGGACATGTTTTGTCCCGACTCTCAAGAATCAGTGAAATATGTAAGTAGGAATAACTTGCATAATGATTTAAAGGACAATCATTGATCAAGTAAGGGGTGGGAATTAATAAGCATTTGCTTCCTCCTGCTCCCTTTCGGACACATAATGATTTATTAGGGTCTGAGACCATAGGTCGGCGAAGACCCTATTGAAATCGGTCGCGCAGCGACCGATAAACCTGCGAAAAACACCCAAAAACAGGGAAAACGACCGGCAAAAGCACAGAAAAGGTTCGGAAACCATGACGCCCACGTGACTGCAACTCGCATAATTGATATCGTTACGATCAATTTAGTCGCTCGCAAAGCGAGCAAAAACCATGCAAAACCCACAAAAAACAGGGAAAACAAGGGGCAAAAGCCCATTAAAAGTGGCCTACATCATGACAGTAGGTAGCCCATACGACTAAATAGCACATTATTGATATCGGACCGATTATTTATTATTAGGGTCTGAGACCAGAGGTCGGCGAAGACCCTATTGAAATAAACCTGTGAAAAACAGGGAAAACGACCGGCAAAAGCACAGAAAAGGTTCGGAAATCATGACGGCTGATAGGCTCCGCCCACGTGACTGCAACTCGCATAATTGATATCGTTACGATCAATTTAGTCGCTTGCAAAGCGAAAAACCCACAATAAACAGGGAAAACGAGAGGCAAAAGCCCATTAAAAGTGGCCTAAATCATGGCAGTTGGTAGCCCATGCGACTACAGTGAGGTGGGCGTAGCACACGTAAAATAGCACATTATTGATATCGGACCGATTATTCATTATTCATGGGAAAAAAAAACATCGTAATTCTATGGAAAATCGTCCGAACGGCACCAGACTTCATATGATGGCTAATGGTCCGGCCCTCAACAGCTCTACGCCAATTAGGGGATGTCATCATGTGCCGTTTCCATGACAACGCATCCCTCGCCAAATAATACGATGTTGTCCTAATTCAATGGAAAATCGTCCAAACGGCACCAGACTTCAGATGATGGCTAATGGTCCGGCCCTTAACACCTCAATATGACAATAGTGAGTTTTCCTCAAAAGCTGTTGCCATGGCAACACACCCCTCGCCGTTAAGCACGATATTGCTATAAATCCTGTGTAAATGGTCAAAAACTGTTTAAACTTTACATGTGTGCTAACCGTCAAGCCCTCGAGACATATATGTGTCAGTTTTGAGATTTTGTCAAATTTCGTTGCTATGGTAACAAAATGGTCGCCGTGAAACACGGTTTTCTCATAACTCCAGTTAACATGCTCCAAACGGCACAAAACTTCACAGGTTTTATAACGATGCAGCCCTCAACACATCTAAGCATATTATGGGGTGTCATCAAATGCCGTTGCCATAGCGACAGATCACCCGTCATGAAACACGGTTTTCTCATAACTCCAGTTAACATGCTTCAAACGGCACAATACTTCACAGGTTTGATAACGATGCAGCCCTCTACACATCTAGGCGTATTATGGGATATCATCAAATGCCGTTGCCATGGCGACAGATCACCCGCCATCAAACACAATGTTTATGATAATGCTGTAACTCCTAAATACATTGTCCGATCGGCCTGAAATTTCCCACGTTTGCCAACGGCCGAGTCCTCAAGACATCTGCATGATGTCGACGTGCGGACAACAGCCTGCGGAGCGTCGAAGACCCGCTCAATGCTGCTTGCAGCTTTAATTATTATTATTATTAATATGAAGACTTTTTTTTGTTGAATATATAAATATTATCATGAATGTGGATAAATACTGTATTTTAACAATACGGTATTTTGTTTTTCACATTTGTTATTTGTTATTTTTTAATCTGTTCGAAATAAAGATTGAAATGAAAATCTCTCTATCTATCTATAAGGAACCGCAGTAGACAACAGGCGTTGCTATAGCAACACGTCATGTTTATGTTTACGCGCGAGATCAATAGAGTGAAATCACTGCATTTTATATTACCCGCTGGCGCTGATGGTTATAAATGGCAATTTATTTTGGCAATTTTTTCAATCTGACTTCATATTGACCATTTTTAACAACAGATGGTGCTACATAACACACTTTCAGGAAAAGTCAAAGACTGGGAGACTATTTTTATTAATAATAATAATATATTACATTTATAAAGCGCTTTTCCTATTGAAACAAAGTTACATACAATCAGGAAACAGCTGCGGGTAAAATGTACCCGTTGGCGGTTCTAGTGTTAAAAGAAGGTAATTTGTATGTCGGCTGTTAAAATCTAGGCTAAATAACAGTTACCATATCCTGATCCTAGTTTTCTGTTTCCTGTTTTAAATTTGAAAAGTATTCTCTCCCTGTGTCATATCTGTTTTTACTTCCTGTCTTTGTGTGTTTTCCCGCCATTTTTGATTGTTTTGTCCTGGCCTTAATAGTTTCACCTGTTCCCCATTGGCCCAGCGATAACCTGACTTCCTGTACACCTGCACTTTATGCCCTCATTAGTTCAGATTCTATTTAAGTCCTGGATTTCTGTTTAGTCATTGTTGCAGCATTTAATATCTTGTAACGTGAAGTTCTGTTTTGTCTTTTCCTGGTAAACCTTACATTTGAAGTATTTTCTGTCAAATGTTCCTGTTGCCTGCATTCTCCTGCAATAGGTGCATCTCAGCTGACATGACAGAACATGAGAAAAACCATTACTGACATGTTTTATGAACCTGGATTTGATTCTGCTATTGTTGATGTAAACCTAAACTTGATAATCGCTTAATACTGCATGCTCTATGGCTAAATCCGGCACATTTAGATGACGCGGTAAGTGCTAAGTCCCTACTTTATTAATAATAAATATGAAATGCAAAATAATGTTATCATTCGTGAGATTGAAACTCCATTGTGGATTATTCTGTGTGTGGTGAACTTTCTAGTCAAATAAAATCTTGTTTCCTAACTAGTGTGTTGGCAGTCTGACAACATTGCAAAACTTTTGGCTTTGGTATTAATTTGAATCTTACTGTATACATGCTTTTCTTCTAGAAAATGCAATACAATGGTTCTGGTGCATTTGAACTGGTAATATAACAGTCTCAATGTTATACTGTTGCCTCTGTTACGCCTTTAACCTAAAATAAGAAACGTTAAAGGTCCCATGTCATGGCCATTTCTACTGATCATAATTCCATTGTTGAGGTATACTAAAATAGATTTATATTGTGCAATTTTCCAAACTCACATTGGTTTCTCATACAGCATCTCTGTATAGTACGTGTATTCACTCTCTGTCCTAAACGGCTTGTTGGAGTTCCTGCCCCCCCCCCTCCCTATGAGCCCAGTGTGCTCTGATTGGTCAGCTCGCCCACTCTGTTCTGATGAGTCCACCACCGTTACAGCGGAACATCAGTGATTATGTGTTACAATGGTGTTAGCAACAAGAAAATGACACCAGCAATGACAAGCAGATGAGAATGCTGCGTGGGGTCTGGGTGCCGTGTTGGCGGGACGTTGCGGGGCTCGATGCTGGAGCGGACAGTGTGAGCTGACTTACTAGTGTCGTTTCCTGGTTTCCTGGTTGCTGCGGGGGATCTGCGAGACAGCGAGACACAGCGAAGCCCAGCCTGAACCCAGCCTGAGCACATATACACACCTGCAGCCTGGCTGTGAGTCTGCGTGTGTGCTCAGAAAGAGCCCAGGCCGAGCCCCGCCTCGTCTCGCCGTCTAAGGCTGAGTTCAGGCTGAGAAATCCGCGGATCTCCAGCTGAGAAAAGATTGAGTGTGTGTGTGTGAGGAAGTCAGCGGATTGGTCCATTTGGAACAATCCGCGGAGACGTTACGTCACTATACCCAATACGTCACTGTACTTACTACACTATAAGAAGAAAACAATGGAAAAATAAAAATCTCAAATGAGGCGTTCTGTTTGTCTTTTCTGTGTTAGAGTTTTACTCGTTACAGGGTGTACTTTGAGGGTTTGTGACTCTGCAGACCGTTAACATGCATAAAAAGCTACATAACACACAAGGGGACGGTTAATAACCGGAAAAGCATGACATGGGACCTGTAAAGTTCCGTTCTGGGGGTCATGTTGGTTTGGAGTTGGTGCAAAATGCAAACCAAGATATGTATCCCTTCCTTTACCCATTTGTTAGTAGATCAATGTCAAGGTCACACACTGGCCAAAGATAATCATTTATAATCATACTACTGTATTTTTTTCTTGGACCAAGAGAATTGAAGATTTGAAACTGTAACGTGAAGTCCAATTTAGATTATAAATCCCATGGTCTGTCCCATAAACTTAATGTGAAAGAATAATTTTGTATGAGCGAGTTCCTGCATGGGAATGTGAGGAATGTGAATGTGTCAATTATCAAAAGTGTCAATGCTGGGAAAAGGCATGGACAATATTCATAGACATTTCCAGATTCATCTTTGAAACCTTTTTCTCTTATATGTGTTGATATGTGTTCAGGTGGGAGGGCACACCATGCTGCCGATCCGCTGGATGCCTCCAGAGAGCATCATGTACAGGAAGTTCACCACGGAGAGTGACGTGTGGAGCTTCGGGGTGATCCTGTGGGAGATCTTCACATATGGCAAACAGCCATGGTTCCAGCTCGCCAATAATGAGGTATACTATCCACTTCTCATGTTTAAAGTTATGGTAGTCTGTACTAATTAATTTAAGACTTGTATTACCTACCAATAGGGACCAGATCAAGGGAAAGTAGAGTTTGCAGATTTGGCCATCATTCCTACAACTTAGATTAACATTTGACTGTGTGAGGAAGCGTAACTGCTTGATATAATTACATTGTTAGTTTATTTGTCGTACGAAGCCTGCAATCTGGTGTTACTGAAAATTAAAGTTTAATTTGATATAACAGAATTGACCCGCTTTGGAAATACATTTGACAGCAATCAATTCATTTCATGTAGTCACTTCATCAAGGCTTCTACAGTCTGTGATCAGTGTACAGTGGCATAATGAAAGATGTATTTAAGAGGAATCTAAAAACTTTAAAATAAATGTACATGAATGGAGGAAAATGAGAAGGTGGACAGATGACAGTTAATGATGAAGTTGTCAAGACGAATTAAAATTAAACCGTCGGTTATCTCCCAAGTACTGAAGGTGTTTTAAGAACCATACTGGGAGATTCTACTCATACCTCACATTTCTTTAATTACTCACTACCTGAAGAACAAGGCTGTTTTTTGTTTGTAAGGAAACATGTTGAGTGGTGAGTGAGTGTAGGGAGAGTCCTGTCCTTTTAGTGAGAAGGCCCATGTTGTAGGACCCGACAGGAAGCCAGCTCAGCAGCTGCTGTTGGTATTGAGTGAGTTTGTATTGATGAACAGGCCTTAATCCCTGCTGATTCACTAAATCTGTTTGTGCTCTTGGGAAATATAAAGAGAATTGTGACGTTCGAGTAATGCAGAAATCAGAAAGAGATTATTTCGATAAACAGTCACACAAACACCATATTGGAGAACCACATTAGGCGCATTCACACCGCAGTACTTTTCCCACAAAGGTTCATGAGAACTCTTTAGTTCTCATGAACTAAGTACAGATCGCGTTCACACCGGAATAAATCCCTGAGGGAGGATTAGGCAAATGAAGCCGCTGACGTCACATCTTCTTCTTCTGCTTTGGATTTACTGGCAGGCCGCAAACAACTTCACGGCGTATACTGCCACCCGAAGTCCACGGCCGGAAGGCTTCAGTAGAAGGCTTCCGGCCGTGGACTTCGGGTGGCAGAGTAAATCGCCAGAACGCAGACACATCCTCATCTCCACCGCTCCCATGTTTTATTTTGTGTTGCCATAAGTTAGTCTCTCTGCGTTTGTGCGCTGGGCGAATGCTAATGCTAATGCTTATACGAGGATAATAAAATGGCGGCTTCACAAAACTTTTTTGGAGTTTTACGGGGCGTGGTTTGCATTCCACCCAGCCAATCAGACATAGGAAAACATTCCTCCCACGAAAGTACCTGCTCTCTAGGGGGTAAAAAAGGTTCTGATTAACTCATTTTAGTTCCGGCTCTTTTTGGTGTGAACGCAACATTTCGGAACTATATCGGAACTAAAGTGGGAAAAGTACTGTGGTGTGAACGCGGCTACTGGTTTGAGGAGTCCTCTGCAGACTTCATTGGCCCTGTTTTGATATCCATGCACCTCGTGGCTTCTCAAATCAGTATCTGTGTGTTATATAACAAACAGAAAAAAAAAATCACTATTTCAGTTTAGGCCTTTATAGATAGCAGTACATCATGTATTTCTTGTCTAAAAGTCTGTTTTCCAACCATCGGGGGAGATCATTACAGAAGAAACGCAAAACAATATAGGTTGTATTTCTATTCTTACTCTCACTACCTGGTCAAATTCCTTGAGGGTAGACAATGTCATGTGGAAAGTGACAGTGAGGCACTTTAAATGATTGCAAAGGAAAACAAAGAGGAAATGAAGCATTTGCAAAAAGTGCTGAGCATAAGGAAAAGAATAATAGACCCTCTTAGACTGCAGGGAGCAACAGATATGTCTGAGCTAGTCTCACGGAATATTAAAGGTCCAAGCAGCAATACTGTGAGTTCACAGCATTCAACGCAATGTTTCCTCATTGAGATAATGATAAAAAATGTATGCATTTCAGTGCAACAGCAACAACAATATATTTTTAGAGCTGTTAACCAACCTTTGATTATGGTTAATTTTAGAAATGTTTCACTTGCACTGACTGATAAACAGCCCTTATCGTTTTTCCCAAGCTACAGTAGACGTGATATAACTTCAGCGCTGTTACTATGGGGATGGAAACGTTCTGTTTACACGTCAATGACGCAGTAACGCAGAGCTACTGTAATGCAGAAGTGGGCTTGGTTAAATCTTAATCGAGTTGGTAAAACGATAGATCCGTACCGTCCCAGTCCAAGGGTATTTTGGTAGCAGCTGAAGATGCTCTACAGGTTTCCTCGCTTTGATCACAGTGGGCACTGTGGTTTCCTCTATTTGATTCATGAGTCAAGGTTTGATGGGAATCATACAGACAACCAGCTGCCATCACTATAGTTATTTTCCAACACAACTCTTTCTGCATCATGCCTTCGACACAATTTTATTATCTGTTACCGGTAGGGTTGGGTATCGTTTGAATTTCCACAATTCTGATTCCGATTCTACTTTTCGATTCCGATTCTTAACGGTTCTCAATTCCGATAATTTGAGGGGCAGGGTAAAAAAATGATACATGCTTCTTCCACCAAAAAAATTACATTTATTCGAGAAACTTTTACACAGGTTAGTTTACAGTAATATTCACATTAATCAGTCTGTTTATATTCAGTGCTATGTAACTGTAACCTGAGAACCACTACAGCTACAACAGTGCAACAGTCCAACTTTTAAAGGAAACCCCCCCCATTTAAAAACAGTTCTTGTTGAGAAAAACAAGCATATCTACCTTCTCAGACATACCGGGAAGAAATGTTTCAATCTGGTACACTTTAAGCAGAATTACTAGAGACTAGATCTACAGTAGGGGGTACAACCCTAAACACCCATAAGAAAAAGATCGGTTTACATTTTAATAATTAAATAAGTATGTGAACATAACCAATAACCTACCATAGCCAATAACAAATACATGTGACGTATTTTATTTTTGTTGTTCATTCATATCTTATTTTACTATTTTATTCATGCATATTTTTGTATCTCTCCAGTTTAAAACGATATGTCTGGTTTACTGTCCTATAGTATACATTGGAATGATTTCAAACCTGTTTTATCCCAATAATTATAAAGGAGTGCCTTGGAAATATGTGTTTAGATAAATTGTGATCAAAACGTTTGAGACCCACTGAGATAACTTAGACTAAAGTGAACTATCTAAACACTCAAGAGTCCTTTACCTCACTGAGCTGTAGTTATCAGCCTCTCAGTCTGTCTGGAGAGGACTCTCCCTCCACATCATTGTAGAAACATCTTCTTCTTCCGTTAGAGCAGCTAGCACCAGATGCTAATAACAACAGCGCTGGTACCGGTGCACCCTCCCTTTCTCCCTCGCTCGCTCCCACGCTCTCACTTTGGCTGTGAGCTGCGGGTGCCAGATAAGCCAACATCCCCCATTTTCATCACTTACAGCGCCCATCGTACAGGGCAAATGAAAAGTGTAACCGGGATGAAAAGGGTGTTACATTTACTTAATTATGAATGTTGTTACATCAAGGCCGAAAATTAGGATGAGCACCAACGGTCAAAAAAAATGTTTTTCTTCTCCCAGAGCTGTCAGCGCAGCGCCTCCACAGATCTGGCGCCCTAGGCGTACATCTGGTCCCAGGTTACGCTGTAGGAAGTGTAGGTACAACGCTACATTTCCCGCCCCGCCGCAGTCATACAGTAGGCTACGGAGAGCGGTGAGAAACATTTCCTCAGGCATCGAAAAGCGGAACCGAAATTCACATTTCTAAATGATGCCGTTGGAATCGAAATGTTGGAACCGGTTCCGAACCGGAACCGGTTCTCGGTACCCAACCCTAGTTACCGGTGTATACAATTACCTATGAAGATTGATCTTTTAATGTCTGACTATACCTTGGACATCTACAATTATCTTTATTTGTTCCTATGTCTTTTCATGCATCTATCTCAATGTTACGGCTGTTTTTGAATACTTCCCACTAGTGATGTGTCACGAACGAAAGAGCCGGCTCTTTTAAGTGAACGACGGGAGCCGGCTCGTTTTGATTTTTTTTGTTAAGTAATACAAGACAGAATGATATCATGATCTCCGTGCTACGGGTGCTCCGCGCATGCATGCCCAAGACATGTGACATGTAATATCCAATGATTAGAGACGGTTGGATGCTGCTGTTTTGAGCATTGCAATATATTTATTTTCACTATGTTATTTATTTATGATTATCTTTAGGCTCAGCAAAGATTTGATGTCAGCTTTGCTTCTTTAGTTAATACTAAATTGGAACTACTGGAATTTTCACCACATTTAACACTGTGTTTTCTCTGTCCTCCCAGGTGATCGAGTGCATAACTCAGGGGAGGGTACTGGAGCGCCCCAGGGTCTGTCCCAAGGAAATCTACGACATGATGTTGGGTTGCTGGCAAAGAGAGCCCCAACAGCGCCACAATATTAAAGACATTCAGAAAATGCTGTTTACTATGATGAAATCCACACCGGTCTATCTGGACATACTGGGATAGGAATCGATTATGAGGGGAAAGGAGCTGGATGTATTCCAATTTGGACTAGACATTTACTGCAATAGAAATGAGTACACTTGATCGGAAAGAAAACAAATGTCTTGGAGCGGAAGCCTGGACTGGACTCACAGCAGTATGTGATGGAAACGTGATTTGGGATTTAGGAACTGACTGTTCCTAACATCCAACTGCCTGACAGATAAGGATTGGAAAGGACAAACTAAAGTGAAGTACTTTGCGTTGAACTAGATTGGAATGAACCGGATTACATTGCATTGCATCAAATTATAATCAAAGGAAATGTCTTTGACCTTGCCTAAATTGGTCGGGGCTTGTTTGGTCCAGTCTTGCTCCATTTCGAAACAAACTCATGTTCAAAGAATGGACTATGAAGATTGGATTGCATCACACCGGACTGAACTGGAATAACCTGATTGTACTGGTCTGTTAGAGTTTGATTTATTATCCTTTTTAGGTACCATCATTTCCTGCCCTTTACATCTTCATTTCAGCCCATCTAAATCAGTGCAGCTTCTGTTCTACCTTGATGTAGCCTGGTAGAATCTGGCTGAAACTTGGAATATTTGAAAAAAACTAGACCTAGATTGTATTGAGCTTTCCCTAAACACTTTTTATCCGTGTCCCTTCAGATAAGGGTTGGTTTGGCTCAACTAGCTTGGTTTCAACAACCCTACATTAGAGCAATCTTGATTGGTAATTCTTATTTGGCTTGTCCTTTTGCCTGATCCTCAAACAGGAAATCACCTTCAACTTCTTCTGTGTAGTATAGAAGAAGTTCAGAGGGAGAACCTGTATACAGTAATCTAAAGAAACGTTTTAGCGATTTTAAAATAAGATACGTGTGTGTTCTAGGACATCATTCCCAGGCTTGTCTATTTGCCTTGAAAATGGTACATGCCTTGGTCTTGCCATTGTTGCAGGCCAGATCAGACCTAATGTCCTTCATGTAGAACTGGAACGTTTTTTTATGGTAAACATTCCCGAAGATCTTCATGATTCTCCACAGACGGATCTGCTAAAAAATTTATGCTAGGTAAATCTGTTAGGACCTACTTTTGGGTCAGGTTCAACACTGTTCATTGGAACATTGAAAAAGTGGGTTAACAAGAACGGACAGAACGCATAAGTCAAACAGCAGCTAACTGTGTTTTTAAGTGGCAGTCCATTTCAGCATGCTTCAATGTTTCATCTCCAAAGCCTTCATAGATACACCTTCTAGTACTGGACTCCTGTTACCCCACTGAGCGGTTCACTTCTGGACCAGCCTGACCGGACCTTCCAATCCTGAGCCTGGAGGTGTGGCCTGAGTGACCGTCTGTCGCCATAGAGATGGACCTAAGTGCCTCCTACTTCTTTCTAAACACTTGGAACTTAAAAATATTAGTCTTTCAAAAAAAAGAGCACTTTTACATTTTGTTTACCTGCTTAAAAATTGTTCACTAGCTGTAAACCTTCCTCGTTTTTCTTACAAACTTTCAGCAGTCGATGTATTGCAAAACTAAAAAATTCAAAAACAGAATACAATTATGAAAATATGAAGAAAAAATGTAACCCATGGGGAATAAGCAAACATGAACAAAAGCAAGCTTTTTGTACCAGCTTTACAAGAATGTTGGAGGTGAAGTTACGTTTTCTGTTTTTAAAATAATTCATATTCTATATATATATATATTTTTTTTTTTATCTCAAATCAAAGAGTGGACCTCTGCCATGCTCCAAAGCCATTGGAATATTCTGCCACCGGGTAGGAAAGAACTGATCACCACTGAAAGACAAACACTTGGCTGGGATTAAGCTTTCCAGGATTACTCAAAAGAAGCCTTTTTGTGTAGTGTTACATACCTGGACCCACTCTGACGTCAGCGAGCTGTTTGGCAACAGGAAGCCAAAACTGAACGGTAACAACGGAGCTACCAGTCAACGAACAAAATCTTTTTTAACAGAATGTATATATTGTAAATCTCTGTCTTAAGATATGTTAACTTATTTACTTTCTCCAGTTCGATTATTTTAAGCTTCTCGATGTGTTGTTATATGGTTCAGTGAAAGCCAATAGTTATTTTGATAATCTTTCCTTCTAGTTGTAATTACTGGTATTATTTACTTTATGTAGTCATGCAATGTCTTTTCAGCATTTTAATAAGATAATCAACATTTAAATCATCTCTGTTCATTGTATTTTTTGTTGCTTATTTTGTTCTCTCATGTATTTATCAGGGCAGTAGATGAGGAAGGTTGTGCAGTTATGGGCCATTGTTTTATTATCCTGCTCAGAGTGCAAGTATTGTTCTAGGTTAATGTTTTTAAAGGAACAGTGAACAGTGTTTTGCCTATTTAGGATATGGAACCATGGAAAAAAAAACTACTAGTCAAGCTCCTAAACTAGCAAAATTCCCCACAATTTTCTACCAGAACTCAATATTTGGCTTATATTTTGGCCACTTTGGGATCCCTTTTCCATTATATTACACTGTACATTTGTTATGTTATACTGAATGTTTGATCTAATACAGTTTGGCTACCTGGTTTGCAATTAATTATGATCAGAAAAGCACTCTGAGAGGCTTTAATAAAAACGGTGGTGTTTGCTGTTTTGCCAGATACTTCTAATATACTGTATACTGTATATAGTTAGCCTCACTCACTCAACTGAGCGTGCAGATATCTGTCTACGTCCTAACATACTCATTACATTTTCCCATGCAGGTGATTAGGAAACATTATGATTTAATATACACCCATTTGCGACCTATGCCATTGGTCCAATCTCAGCAGGAATAACCAATCAGGGCAGGAGGTCATTAGCTAAACATTCTATACAGGTTTGATATTCTGTCAAAGGGCATTTGATCATAGCCCATAACAATTAGTAAAAACTGTTTCTCACTAGACTCAATGACACCTATCAGCAATCAAAAGCCAATGCTCTGTCTATTAGCTTGACACACAAAACCCATACTTAACTGTGGATGAGTCAGAATAACAGCAACATGACTGCTGAATGTGTGTCCTACACTAAGCCATACCTGTATTAAGGTGTCACCTGTGTAAAGGTAAAGAACGCGTCCAAAGACCACAGCGGGAAAATAACTAAGAAAGGTTTGATGGTCTCATACTGTAGCTGTCGGATATCTATAAGTAAGCCACTGTCATACTATTCTGTGAACTGTTGTTTGATAATCATGTAACCAATGTCGTTGTCTCAGAAATAGTTTCTCAAAGGGACCTTTGTGTTAAAATAATTGAACTTTGGATACACTTGGCATTATCTTTGTAACTGAGAGTGCCCAAGGAAGCTCACCAGGAAGTGCGGAAATCTGTGCATTTCATATAAATGTACCAAGATTGAGCAGATGCATACACCTGTGCTGTCTGGGAAGATGTTTTGGTTAAGTCTGATTCCAATGTGTATATGTGCCGACTTGCATTGTAAGTATTAAATTACACATTTATGTTAAACATTACAACCACAATGTCAGGACGAAATAGAGCCAAAGTTATCTTACAGATTGTTTGAAACATCAATGAAAACTTTTCCGCATATCTTTTTAAACCCTTTCAATAACTACTGTATGATACCATTTCTTGTGTTATTTAAAGTGGTTATTTTTGGGTTGAACTGTTACCATGTCTATTTCTCACAAGCATGAATATTATGACAGGAAACTTCCGCTTCAGTAGCTCTTCGTCCTATGTCCTAACAGATTCCTTGTCTTCACACAACTGAAAATGTCTGTTGGAAAATAAGACAATTTAAAATTGGTTGTGGATTGGCGGCATTCATTGCATTTAGTGCTTACTGTGATATTATTTCTCTAGATGTCCTCCAGGAAGTAAGGCTTTACCAGGTTTACTAGTTGCCATGGGGGAAGCAGCTTTATTAGAACATGCTTGGTTTACAAGCTAATGTGAACCACTTTCTATATGAGCAGAAAAGCTCTTTGGACTGTGTGTCATACGGAGGTCTTTGCATAATGGGAGTTCAGTGTGTGCTCATTACCCTAGGGTCGCTTGTAACCAAATACGCCCAGCAATTTACTGTATTTGACTTTGCCATCAAAAAGCGCTTGCTAATGGTGACGCAACAATTTGCTTTACTTTATCAGCAAAACTGATTTTGACAAAATCCTACAGTGGCAACCATGACACCATTTGTATTTTCTTTGTCAAATGAATTTGGTATGTCAGTACTGCTGGTGAAAGAATACTCTGGTAGTGCTAAATTAGAAATCAGTAGTAATATATACTTTAGAGTTAGAGTTTCTCCTTTGGCATAGCAAAACCTGAAAAAGCTCTGGGTTGGAAAACATAACTTGCTAGATGGTTAACTTTTTTACTATGTTTAAAGTAGATTAAATGAAAAATGCCTTTTAAACACTTTTACATCACAATTCCTCGTCATATTGTGCGTAATTTTTGTATCTTTATATCCAAGGCCAATCATCCTTTTGACAAAATGACTGCTCACGTAATCTAGTGCCAACCAATGATATTGTGTCATCAATCCATTAATTAATCTGACCAATTTGGGGTGTGTGTGGAGCCAGTTCTCTGTAGCTTTTAACCATGCAACATTCTAGGTGTTCCATCTTTTTAGCAGTCCACCATTTAGATTCAACATCCAAGGCCAATGTAAGAAGTAGCCTGCCTCTCGTAGTGAATTGAAAAAGTCATGGTGTTGAGAGAGGGGTGGTAGATGGACAGGTAGCACACCCGATTTTCTGGGGTTTGTGGTTGTTTCGAACCCCGAATAGTTTGGTGTGTTACAGGTGTGTTAAGGTTGAACTTTTACCACATAAAAGTTGCAATGAACAAATAATCAATTCAAAAACCCTGCCACTGAAAGTTACAAAATGTTGGTATTGAAAGGAATTCAGGTCCGATCAATATCAACATTCTTTCTGGGGGTAGGGATAATCTGCGGTCAAATTCTTCCTTTGACCAAAAAGGAGGGGCAGAAATATTGTAGATGGAAATCTACGAATTGCCAGTACGTTTTAAGGGTGTAGTCTTTGTGAGACCCGATGGTCTTGTTGTGGGAGGTTTAGCCTACTAGCCTTCAGGACTCTTGAGGAATAAAATGAGGAAGTCTGGCCAAGAGCGTCTAGTAACACCCAATTACGTTTTTGAGTTCTCCTGTTTACATAGACCCGAGGCCCTTCTGGACCCCTTTTAAAATCCCTATTAGCATGCTGCTCTAGTACATGTGAGCTTCCTGGAGGACAAAACCGGTATTTAAAACACCTCAAACTCTCAAATATACCGACTCATCACGCTGCTAATGTGTCCTGTACGATCACAGCTTTAAGCTTCCATTGAGAGTCTCAGTTATATAATTCATTACTTCTAATGGCATTGGCGTAAGACAAATCATTATTTTTAATTTATTTGTATCAGAAGCATTTTTATTTTCCTCAGTTTTTCCATGCTTTTATTAATTCTGACATGCTCATGTAGTCTACCCCTTTCCTAAAGCGTTTTCCTGCATCATGTTTCCAATATAAAGTATTTAAGCCATCATTACTCAATAATAATTCAATGTCTTCTCTTATGCTCTCTCTCTCTCTCTGGGGAACGTGTTGTGTACGTGTATCTGTCTCCATGCTATCATTTATAACTATGTATTAATAATTTGACAACTTGTACAATGTCTTTTTAAAAAGCTGAGATGTGGTGAACTTCTAAGGTGGCTTCATGTATGATTCTGACTCATTAAACATTTCTTCATCTTTGATCATCTTTGTCGTTCCTTCAACGACGCCTTGTTCAACAAAAGTAAGAGATTGTCTTACTTATTCTTACTTAAAGGTCCCCTTTCCCTCCTGAGTATGTGAAGCCGCTTAAAAAATGGGTGGGTTAGGTTTTGGGTTCATACTTTGACGTCATGTGTGGGTTGTACGGCATTAGCAACAAACCAACCACGGTATTGCTATTTTTAGGCATATATTATGGGTCTCAGATATATACAAATATATTAAAAACATGTCTATGTGATGTGTTTTGCTCAAAATACCAAACAAATCATGCATTTTAGACATCTCTCATATCCCTCTATTTCAGCCCTGTTAGAGAACTGCAGGTTCGAGGTCCTTAGCTTAAAAAAAAGAAAAGAGGAGCTTGTGCCTGCTCAGAATTCTACGAGATACTCAGCTAAATGCTGCCATGATTAAATGCCATATGTTCAAAACCACATCAAGGATTATTTCTGAAACAGTATGGAGCTCAAATGCTTCTCTTGCAGGTTTACCACGAGGTGAGTTCCTTTTTTTCTTTCCTGCTTTTTTAAACATACTCTCTCCAGTACAGGTTAGTTCTGAGTGTTACTGTAGCGTTGCTTGCTAATGTAAATAAAGACCATATTATGTCCAAAACACGTTGCGCATTGTTTCTGATAACAACTTTCTGATAGTGCTGTGGGTCCACATCAGTGTTGTAGTCAAGTCACCAATTCACAAGTCCAAGTCACTTTCGAGTCCCCACTTTTTGAGTCCGAGTCACCTAGGGAGAGTCGGAGTCGAGTCCAAGTCTGATTCACCCAAGGAGTGTCCGAGTCGAGTCTGAGTCATCATCACCTGTGTTCGAGTCCAAGTCTGAGTCACCCATGAAGAGTCCAAGTCAAGTCCGAGTCACAAGTCTTCATGTATTAATCTTAGTGGATATATTTGTTGAAATGTAGCTGTAGCTCCTCTACATTGCCTTTATGGATAAAGTTTTCGTTTTGCACTTTTATTTTGATAGTAATAAGATCGGGACTCTTATTATGAAGGAACTTTTACCGGAAGTTAATGAGCAACGGAGCAGTTCCCATTTTGGACTCTCTGCCAGCTTGGAAGAGTCTTTGCCAGTCGCAAGAGAATTTGCGCTTCTGCTATATGGAAAAAAGGAAATTGGACTGATGTGCATGAACTGAGGTTCATAATTGCATCAACAACAGATGCAGCCTCGGAAAATCTGCCGCCAACAGAGGATGCATTTCAACAACATGTAAAGAGCAATGTTTCAGACAGCGATATGGTGTCACAGCCCGAACCCAAACCCTCGTTATGGAGTCCTATTGGCAAGGGGTGGGTTGTCAGAGATGGGACCATTCAACCAGTGCTACTGTATTTACAAAACCCCCAGCACCTAGAGAAGTGAGAGACATTACTCACTTGTATTGCAAAGATGCAAAGTGTGGAGAGAGTGGAAAGTGCTGTTGGCCTTCCCTGTACGGGGTTCTGCACCTGCTGTGCAGAATGTCAAAATGTGTCCCCTAACGTTTTCGGAACCTGACATTTAACATTATATTCGAGTATCTATATACTTGACCTCTCACAGAATTATTTGATGATTTGTATACTGTACTTTGAATTAAGGTTCCAGTTTCAATAAAACCTGTACTATTTACACCAGTGGTCACCAACCTTTTTAAGCCCAAGATCACCGACCTCGGCCTAGGTGAAAGGCGAGATCTACCTATTGCAGAATTGAGTG
Organism: Gobionotothen gibberifrons; assembly: GCA_943591055.1. NCBI lineage: Eukaryota > Metazoa > Chordata > Actinopteri > Perciformes > Nototheniidae > Gobionotothen > Gobionotothen gibberifrons. The sequence continues at coordinate 406,261 of CALSBZ010000089.1, forward strand.
AAAAAGACGGCCCAGACAGTGCTTCCAATTTGAGGCCTTTTATATAGGCTAATTGCATCTGAATTACTGTTACAATGAAGGCTCCATAATCAGCTCACGGCATATAGGCAGGGGGATTATGAGTGGGGGGCGGTCCTCACCTCCTCTAGGGGGGTCCGGGGGGATGCTACCCCGGGAAAAAATGTTTTTAAATATTGAAGTTGAAAGCATCAATCTGGTGCACTTTGAGAGCAGCATGAAGAGATCTATGGATACCTCTCTCAGCACCCATATGAAACAGAACTGTAAACAGATATTCTTTTTCTTTATGGATATTTTACAAATCACTCCCCTTTTAAACTGTATTCTTGTTTTACTGCCATATAGTATTTCATACCTGGCATACCTGACAGGGGAGGACTCTCCTCCAGCTTGTTGTGGAAACAGCTCCTTATGTCCGTTAGTGCAGCTAGCTAACCAGATGCTAACATCACAGTCCCCGCTAGCACCGGTCCCTCTCTCTCCCTCTCTCTCCCTCTCTCCCTCTCTCTCTCCCTCTCCCTCTCTCTATCACACTAAATGCGCTATTGCCACACACACACAGAGCCGAGCTTGAATGACACAAGCACACATGTATTTCCATGCAACTCTCTGATTGGTCTGGTGACTTGCCTCTGTTGCATTCACTGAACACGGGAAATTGCAGTCCTGCCATCCTCTCTTGTGTCATGATGAGGTTCACGTTAAGCACGGTTAATGTATTATATTATTGAGGTGTCTCAAATATACGTCAATCAAGTGGCACCTGCTAACGGGGTGGTGGATGATAGGTTTACATCTAAAAACGTGTTTTTCAAACATTATTATTATTTTTTTTTTTTTCTTTCTTTTGTTACTTTTTTTTTTTAACGGTCCGCGATCTACCCGCACCACACTCTGATCGACTGGTTGGCGACCACTTATTTACACCTATGTTTTAGAGGCTTATAATTTAGAACTAATACACTTTATTTTATTGGGTTATTCTTATTCTGACTATTTGGTGATGTAGTTCAGCCACCTGGTATTTCCCTCTCCAAATATGATGACCATCAGAGTGAGTATTCTATTCTTAACCTAGAACATTCAGTAATGGTATATGTTTTAGGGATTACTGTTTTTCTGATAAATGAGAGAAAAGTGATTGAGTCCTATGTTCCTATCACCAAAAAGTACAATTTCCGTCTAAACTAAAGCTAAGTTTACAGGACTATAATTCAGTATTTTTTTAGTTAAATAATTGTCTGAGTATTTGGTGAGGTAGGACCAGAGGTTGCGCTAGACTTTTTCGCTGTCCGTCAAAATGACGGACAG
>CALSBZ010000090.1:0-11235 GCA_943591055.1 Gobionotothen gibberifrons
ATATTTTACTAAATAGATCATGTATTTAGCAAGTTGTTCAAATTGCATGAAGTATTTATTTTTTACTTTCAATCAACACCATGCAAAACTGCATGTTTTACACATATTAAATCATTACATTTAATATACATTTTTCACAGAATATTCTGTTCTGCATTTTCCAGTTACTCCAGAGGCCAGTTTAATTGCAAAACATGACAGTTTAATTAATATAAGTTTTTGTTAATTATATTGAATATTGTCACTGATTCAGGGCAATAAAATAAACCAAATCATTTTTGCTGTTTAGTTGAAATGGTAATAATATTGGTGTAATGGCATTCAGTCAATGGCCCCTAATGTGCGCTTCACTCTATTACCCTCGTCTTTTTGAAATGCAGTTCTTAAATTAATATTCCATTTTCATGTTAATTATCTAACAACATTTTCAAGGCTTCATTACTTTTTTGTACTAATTTGACATGGAGACAAGTGCATGTGACTGACCGCATTGAAGAATGATTCATACTCTGTAGGATTAAACACGAGATAAACTCTCACAACACAAAGTCACACCAGACTCCTTGAGTCCCCTTCAATGTGACAAAAACTGTGAAGAAAAATAAATGAAGAGACGGTGATGTGCTAAATGGGTTCAAATGTGTGTCGCAGTTAACCATTACAAGGTCACTGATACATTTAAATGCTCCAGAGGAGAGCGAAAGAGAGAAAGGATTGATTGAACAGATTCCACGTCCCGCTCTCCTCATTAGACTCATTTCTCAGCTGCCTGGGGTTAATTACCACACACACACCTCACGCTGTTGTTCCACTTACATCATAATTACTGTGGCGGGGATCGAGAACAATCTAAAGCTCATGATATGAGGCACTCCACCAGCCACACATGCACGCACATACGCATACATACACACACATGTACATACAGACACTCACATCACACCAGCCTCCGTCCCCATTAATATTTTCTGCCAGATCCCCTTCCCTCCCCAGGAGCCAGCTGTTTTTGGGATTGATTTCATTTATTTAATGATGGCTGTGTTAATGACCCTTCAAACACCTCTGATGGTGCTACAGACACCACAATATCTCAGAGAGGAGGATTGGATGAGGGCTTTATGAGTGAGGGTGGGTGATATTAAAGAGGGCAGATTGAAATAGAGGAACCACAACAGAAATACGGGGTAGGCTAGAGACATGTTTGCAGGCGGTCTTTGTCTTTCTCAAACAAACAAGGACACTGGATGTAGCACAGAAATTAATAACCACTCCATGGACTCGTTTTTTCACTGTGACACAGATGAAACGAGACCTCTCCACCTCTCATCAGAGGGGGGTAGATGGTTAGCATGACTCTTGTGGATATTTGTTTCTAAGGCGCTAGTTTGGTAGCTTTGGAGTAATCCCAGGGTATACAAATAGATTTTTCTGCAATTAACCCTTTCCTTGGGGACAGAAAAGGAAATCATTTAGAAAGTGTCTGCAGAAAATGGTATACGTATGTTTTAGTAATGCTTAGTTTCTTAGCATGCATACTAGTTGCCAACAATAATTCAATCATGTATCACAATCGAAGCTACATATTGGAAGACGAGTACTTGAACTGCATTGTTGTCTATTTAAAATACAGATCTTTGCAACTGCATAATTGCAACAATAGCTTGTACTATCAAAGCTGTGTGTGTAGTTAACTGGTATCATGGCATTATTGACAATATTAGCCTGGCAATTTTAGCAGAATAAAATGAAATGAAGTTTTACTCTGTGAATAGTTGTCAACTGAAGCTCAGATGGTTTTTTTTCAATGTGCATTCAGTGGAGATGGTTTGATGTATCCTGTTTAAATACACACACAATACTTTCAGCAAGATAAAATACTGAAACCAAGAGCTGAGGGTTTATTTTCACTCCCTAACTCAACAACATAGACTCTGTGCCCTCATGTGGAAACCGCGTCAAACAACCTTATACTAGAGTCACAGATACTATCACTGCACTAATGTCCTCACTACCTTTTCAGAGATAATCCTGCAAGTAGAAGCTGCAGAGAATGCAGTCTTTAAATCATTTGCCTGTAGCTGTGCAGATACCATGCCATGCTTCAGACACACACACTACAAACAAATGGAAATCGACTTCATCCCACCTCCCTTGGTGTGCACAAACACTTTACATAAGTGGCATATGGAAAGAAATGATAACATGTAATTTACAGGAAATTTACTTTTCCTTTGGCATTTATTTATAGTGCTAGAACCATGACCAGATTATTGATGCACTGTATGTTGTGGGTAGATGTTTTGGATGATAAATTCACCATCAGCATTGATCACAATAAGTATTTCTATTAAAGTAACTCAGATGACACATTTTACACCATGCAATGAGTACACAGTCTGATTTACGCTATTTCCTTTAACCGCACAACATTGCTCTTCAGGTTTTGAATTTCATGCTCTAACCACATATGCAACAACTATAGAAAACCATACTTGTATGTTTCCATTTAGGTTCCTTTAAAAATCACACATAGTTGACTTTCTCTGAAACTTTTCTGTTTCATTCCGTTCGCACTATCCGAGGAGTATGTAAATATGATCACATGTCTGATTTATTAGGCTCATACTTTAAGTGTTGATTTTCAATCATGCATTGTCACTTAGTAGTTGTGGTGGGATTTTTTCCCCAGGGTAAAATTAAGTTATTATTTGATTGCATGTGAACATGCTGATCAACAACACCATGCAATAAACTGAAGGAAAAATGGCAATATTATAGCTTTTGTTTACTACCACTCCTTAAAAGTGTTTGGCAGGGTATTCTTGAAAATCAAGTTATTGCAAGCTTACAATGGGGCAAGGCTGTAAACAAAACACATTCTGTAGTCTGCAATATCTGCAGTCTATCTTTATAGATTAGTGTATTAACTCCCAAAACTGCATCCAGTGAAATTGTAAGCAGCTGTTAGTTGGTGATATCCTCAAAACTGTCCATCAGAAATGGAGATCATTGTACTAATGGGCAAAAAACAAACAGGGGAGTGGCTCTTCCTGTCTGTCAGATTGACAGGTTCATCCCTAGAAAAGTTTTCAAAAACGGGCTGTGGTCTTCCTCCCCTTTTTATGTTTATTTGATGCATCGCTTTCAGATCAAATAAATCCAGCAAGGACATTACAGTAGATGTGTCAGTTATGATCGCAGAATTGACAGGAAAAACATTAAACAACCAAGCATCACACACTTCCAGCTAAAAGGCCATGATAGATCTCAAATTCATGTCTGTAAATGACCACTGAACATCTATTTAGAACCATTATTTTGAAAATGTTTAAGTTTTCAGGTTCCCACCTTATTTTATATTTAAATTAAAGGAGCAGTAGGTAAGTTTGAGAAACCGCCTCGAGTTCACAAAAATTCCAAAGTACACAACCGAAAAGAATCCGCCCCTTCCTTCAGACTTCATACAGAGCACCTCCTCCAACACACATGAACGCGCACAAGATCATGATAATGAATGTAAAACAAATGTATAACACAGTTATTGTCAGTGCTTATATTTTTGAAGCTAGCATGTTTGTTTTGTGAAAATGTATTACAAATGTTACGTCTAGCTAACCAGGCTGCGCCGGTAACATTACATATCAGCTCGGTGTGCTCCGTAAATAGTCGCCATAGTTGAAAAGCAACTCCGATATTGACTCTGGTTTGACTTCTCCTAGTTTCCACTTTCTTTTTCTTCATAATTTGCTCCATTACAGTTTTTCTTTTGCGACCAGTAGACGATGTTGAAGCAAACTCTGCCATGGTGAACGTGTCCTCCTGCAGCGGAGCTGAGCTCAGTGAGCTCAGTGAGCCGACTGAGCAGCTCACTGAGCTCACGGGAAACACGCCCAATGACGGCACCTTTATATATACAGTCTATGGACGGCACGCGCAAAGACTGTGTGTGTGTGTGTGTGTGCACGAGATTGAAGGCTGACAGACAGGTCGGCCAACCAGTTATTTTAGCCAGCCCGGCTAAAATAATTGGTCGTAGTTTTTACAGTATTACGGCTTCCACAGATAAAAAAAATGTATGGATTTTTTTTCAAAGCACTTAGAATATGCATTGATATCAGGATATTAAGAGCATTCCATGGAATATAACAAAAAGTGTATCTCGAGCCGGTTTCTCAAACTTACCTACCCCTCCTTTAAGGATGACTGTTTTATGTAACTTACATTTTTCTGTTAAGTACTTATCCCCTTCACTTAAATGTTCTCTCAGAAAAGAGCCTAATTGAAATGTCCTGCTAATATGACCTTGGGAATGGTAATTTTAAACGGAGACATTTATCTCTCTGGCACTGTTGTCAGTTTAACTTATGTCCTCTGAAGAAAAAGAGTGAGTCAAGCATGCATCAAGCTGATCAATGTAAACCAAGTTGGATTCATCTAGGGTGACACAAGAGCAATGTTTATTTTAAATATTTTATTTAACGGATTCAAAGACAATATTCCTGAAATTAAAAAGACAATTGTTTGTTCCTAAACTCACTCTAGTGTATATAGGTGTACGATTGTATTAGCCATGCTTGTAGCATAGCTCCAGGGAAAGCAACGTTGGCCGATTGGCCGGCCCACCACTTTGGACTGATATATCTCAACATAATATATCATTAAGGTCTATGGTCTACATCTCAACAACCATTGGATGCTTTCCATTTTATGCCATTCTACAGATGAAATACAAATATTTATGTCCCACAGGTATGAAAAGTATGAAGACTGATTAACATATGTCTGCTTAAATTGTTATCCACGATGAAAGCCCCTTATTTCCATTCTGTCCCTCTTCTTCTTAACCAGCATCGTCATCCCCTTTTTGCTCTTCAATTAGCCTTTTGTTATACATTTAATGCACAACACTGCACACTTCATTATCCAAGGCACTTGTAGTTGTTAAAACATTCATGCTTCCCAGAGGAAGCATCATTTGGATTTTGGCAAATGGATGATCGCTCCTTTAGTGGTAGAGGTTCAGCAAATAAACCATTGTTTGCAACGTCTTGTAATAATATTGTATCAAGACCCTGTGATTCCTACCTCTTCAAAGAATATTGCAAGCCTTTCATTCCACAACATAAATAAGATCTAATGTAAAATGTGTATACTTTGTAAAGACTTGACTTGCATAGTGATACCTGAAGAAACTGCTCATTTTGGGGTTTTCCCACGCCCATGCACTGTGACAAGAGTTCAATACTGAGCCTGTTTACTGGAACCACAACTCCACTCACATTTGAGTGATAACGGATACAGCTCATCTAAGTGCCTGTTGTTTAAAGATTCAGGATAGTCAGTGCACATATATTGAGAGCTAATCTCAACCTATTTATTTTAAGTCATCTACAATCATTCATGATAATTGGTATTGGGGAAACCAAAGCTAATGGTTGACTTCCTCCTGGTATGTGGGTTACCAACCAATCATTGTGCTTTTTTGGTAGTGCATTACAACCAATGTCTGTACATTATGGTAGTTTGCTTGTTTGCTAAAATGTCCAGGTAACTGCACGGGCATACATGTGCATTAAAAGCACACAATATAATTGTAATTGACATTGTGGCTCAAAATGATGTCAACATCAGGGGATTATTCTGTCAATACTAGGAAGGAAAAGTATTTCTATTTTTGAAAGTTATGGCACAAGTGGAACAGGATGACCACAGTGGGAAGGTGCTACAACCAATTAGGTTTCTTCCCGGACACTTCACCAATGTTCACCAAATATATCACAATAGGACACATAAACGGATAATAACACAATACAAAGTAGTTGCAAATATTATTCTTTAACAAACCTTTTAAAAAGCCAAGAAATGAAAAGACATATACAAATGTATTCTCATCCTCCTCTGACATTTTCACTGATGCAACCCCATGTAACTTTGGCAAGGGAGACATTGCATTGTGATGTAAAACTAAACATCTCGGGTATGACGAGGCATGACAATCAAAAATATTATTTAAATAGTGTAAATGTATGGAGAGAAGCATTTTTGATAGGGCCAAACTAAAATGGACATTGGCAAGTGTTCCTTTTTGCCAGCTATTTCCATTGATTATGTGCTTATTAGCATTCTTAAATGTGTCTTCCCTTAATGATCATTTGGGGAGAAATGGCCAGTGTATTATTTATCCTGGCACTGAAGCCCCACACAGATAAAATAATATAGTTTATAATGGTTTCTTACAAGCAGGCTCAACAACAAGCTATTACATCTTCCATGTCCAAGCATGTCACAAACGTATCCAAATGCCTTTGTTACCTTTTCCTCTGGCCAAAAGCATTCTCCACATTATGATACAACGTTTTAATTAACATTCAACAACTAAATTGTTTATTTGTTCTTTATACTGAGGATGTATATTTCAACTTGGAAAACAAGTACAAAAGTATAAGTTGCCAAGCATACTGATATTGCTTAATTATCTTATTCATATTCAACTCAACATACACCATTAAAAACCCTATAAAGGTCATACATCACTGCATTAATATTGCTCAATATTATAATATTTTATTTAGTTTGTTTATGGTATTAAACATTTTTACTCATCACATGTGTGATCCATACATTTAACTGCACACATTGTCACCTATATTCCCTGAAGAAGGATAGTCTGTTTCCTGCCAACTGTCCATGTTCACATCTCAAAATGGCGCCACTGGGAAACCTCTCTATTGCTTCCACATTGGAGACTTCTTGATGGGCTTTGTGATACTTTTGTAACTCCTTGGGAAGTTGTTAACATGACTGATAGCAACCATAATATATACAGAATCAATATCAAAAAATACTGTACTTGCTACTAAGCATTAAAGGACTTTACAAAGATGACAATCATGTTCTGGAAATGATGGTTTGCATGCAATGCGGCATACTGACAACCCCCTGCTGTTTATCTCAGCAGGCATGCTATTTTCCATCTAATGCAATTTCCCCTATTAAGTAAAGTCTTAATTATTCTCAACGCACTGTTTTTCTGAAGACAAGTGCATGATATGTAAATTACAGATGTTTGTGGGTGTTTCAAAATGCACGACCATTTAAGTGTTGAATAGCTGCAGAAGGAAAAGCAGAGATATTCACGTTTTAGTAGCCTATAATGCCCTGCAGCCCATTAGGGACTAATGGGGTATTTTGAGTAGAGAAATATATCATTATGGCTTATGGTCTAGTTGTATTTAGGTCTTAAGTAATGTAGCCATTTAAAAGCATAATGTTTGACTGAATGTATGGAGTATGAGAACATTGTAATGTCTGTGTAAGATCATTTAATGATAACACCTTCATGAGTATTGCCATGTTCTTTTTTTAGTGTTTATGTTCTTTATGTTAAAGTGCAAAGGACATTGACTTAATATGTGTGACAACTCTTGACAGAAGCTCTCAAGCCAGGCCTCGTGCCATAGTCATTCTGATGTCTGTGCTATTTAACTGCACATATAGTGGCTTCATGATGGGAAACCTGATGTAAATAACAGAGATGTGGGGAGACCGGGATAGTTCTGCATGTAGCAAAGGTGTAGGGAGCACACGGAGAAGTGGTATAGTATTGACAACTGTGAGACTTAGCTTACTAGAAAATGCGTTCTAATATTTATAAATGAAATATAACATTAAAGACATGAATACAAATGTATGCTAATAGTATAAATATATAATAAATATATACCTCTTTGTTTTATAAAGGCACTGCATTGTTTAGTTAGAGTCAAACTCCAAACCAGCTTCACTTTCTTCAAATATATGGCTCAAGGTGCAATTATCTGTTGATATTTCAACAGTCTTACAAACTTTCAGTGGTAGAATAATTGTTAGTATTTTCAATATTATTGTATGCTAGTTTTATTTTCTCAGCCATTAGAATGTTGTCAGTCTGTACTTATTTAAAGTTATTAAAAAAATATATATTGTGCTGCTCTACTACAATGTAGAACACATCAAAAGACATTCATCTAAATGTGTGCAATTTTCCATTTTCCAGCTAAGTTTCTTGTCAAATTATGCATATATCGTTCATTGTAAAACTATTTCTTAGACACAGCGTGCAGTCCATTAACTTGCGGTTAGCTTCCCATTAAACTTGCATAATGGTGAGATGGGTAGCATGTCAAGCACTGTAATGTAATGGCTTCTCTTCACTACCAAATATGGAATGACTTTGTGTCATACATCATTATATAGGCAGAAATTCAAGACTTTGAGGGAGGTCGACCACACATCTGCCAAAATCCCTATGCATGAATGAGGAGAAGACACATTCCTTACTCAAAGTGTCTGAGTGTTGCATGCATAGTATATAATTCACTCAAAACGTAACCATCTTTACATAATAGAATGAGGCATTTTACCATATCCCCTCACTGGAGGAAAAGAACTGCGTAATTCACCCTCACTTGCATTACATTGGAAACTAATTTCCCCTCCAGGCATCCAGGCATTTTGGGTTTATCCCTCTCAGTTCAAGAAAAGGCAATTGCCATTTTGTTGCTAAATTCATCAGGGTTATACATTTTGTACAGTTTGAAGAGGATAGCAGTGCGATCAGAAATATCTTTGAAGCCGAGCCCATTTAGCTGATTGGTGTTAGAATAAGCCTTACCTTGCATACATATTTCACAAAGATGTTGTTAATTAATCAAGGCATCTGAAACATTTCAAATCTATTTTGTCATTTCTTGGAGGATGTGGTTAGTTTATTTTGTGCTGTACGTTTTCTTATTGTAATGAGTGTGGCCAAACCACACAGGAGTTTATCTGTTACCAGTCAGAAAGATGAATCTTCACCAATCTCCGTTTCGAATCGCCAAGGAAAGCTTAAATCAACACTTGTATGCACAAATAGCGATTTAAGGGGTCAACTGCATGCTGGCAACAACCTGCTGAAGGTCAGTTTTCTTGTTTAATCTTTGCTTTGTGCTTTCTTTAGACAGAGGTCATCACGACACATTGTTTTCTCAAAGGCATCCATCAAAGCCATCTCCTTTGGCATTGATTACCTTGGCTCATTAAGAAGCTCTCTGAAGCCCACTATCTTTTCTCTCACACCCCCACCACCCTTTACACACACACGTACCACAAAAACCACCTCCCCACATGCACATATATTCAACATGCATGTTCGCCTACACAACAGATCTATGAAACTCTAATAAATATGAATGGTTGTGTACACTTTTTTTGTTAAATAAAAAAGATTACACTACACTATTCAACAGTAAAGGAGAAAAAAGGTAATTGTTTTGAATTGTCTTGCACGAGTGAGTCCTTGACACATCTTATCCTCTGTCAAGGCAAAATGCATTGCAGGGATGAAGAAATACACCCAGTGGATTTAGACACAAGAGCTTTTTTTCATCCAAACCAGGACTACTTTTAAATCAATAGTGCGAGTGATGCCTGATTGCATTTTGAAAGAAATGCAATTGAATGGTGACTTCAATGCAACTCAAATCAATGCTATTTGTCGATCCAGGAAATTACTTGTGTCGTGAAACCTGAGACCGTAACAAGACAGGAATACCCTGGCAATGACATTTGTTTAAGAGGAAATTGTCTCCATTTCAGGGGCTCCTGTCTGAGTGCTCAATTTCACTTCTAAGATGCAATTATGTCTGTAATATCCCGACAGCAAATATATAAAAAAAGAAATGAAGCAAACTTTGGCCCACTATGAGCAAGAACAATTAACACAGGTTGTTTGATTCACTTCAGTAGAGCCTGTAGATTAAAGCCATATTGACTGTGACTCTAATGTGGTGACTTTGAGTGGGGAAACATGGGTCCTAAGTGTCATATTAGGTTTTGGCACAGCCAGGTTAGTCTGACATAGCTCAAGGAGAAAGAAATGGGACTGGCGAAGATGAGCCAGAAAAGAAACTCAAATGGATCAGGTAGCTGGCAGAAAGACGTGTCACAGAGCATTGTCAAGGGGCGGATATTTTTAGGCCCAGCAGCCACAGTTCACTGGCACTTTTACAAGAAGGATTGTGGGGCGACTGCAACAGATAGGCAAAGCGAGAAGAGGAGGCAAGCGTAAGACAGTGACAGGAGAGAGAGAGAGCAATAATAAATTGTCATTGAGGGAACCTTTGGTGTAAGATAACAGTGGTAGAGACATGAGCACAGCATGGGTCCCTCTGGGTCTTTACACACACTTCTTAATTTCGTGATGATGCTGGAACTCTTAAGTTGATAGCTCAGACTGTGCCCACATATTTCCCTGGGCTACTGCTATCACTGCAATTATTTGACTCCTTTAGTAGGGAGGCACCACAGAGATATTTGTTGTAGTTACTGTAGTACAAAATATGACTCTCTTCAGCCAATCAGACAATATGACATTATCTCCGAACTGATATGGTTTTACAGCTTTACACATTTTCCCAACTTATCTGCTATTACAATAAAAAATAAATCAAATTGACGCAGTCAGTATGACCTTGTAAATAGGTTTTCAGTAGCTAAAAATCCTGTGACTCACTAAAACAGAGGATCAATAAAAAAAGTACTACACTATACTGTTTTACTACTTTCTCTTCACTTCAGACATCAGTTTGTAATGTGAAGATTCAAAGTAACAGTATTACTAAATCCTTGATGGAAAATGTCCCCTTGTCAAGAAAAGATTAGACTAAATACAAATGAAACATCTGATACCAAACATACAGTAAAATATAATTTAAATATAAATGTGAATTTAATAGAAATTGTAGAGCAAAGAAAATTATACCAGGGCATTATGAAAGATGATAAGACACAGGAGTGCTGTATGCAACGATTTATTGTGACCCTTTTTATTTACTCAAAAGGAACTTCTATTAAACTGAACCAGCTACTTACCTCAAGGACAAAGCTGACATTGAGAAGAGGCGGCATAGTTTATGAGCTCCCTCCCTTGAAATAAAACATACATTGTAGAGGACGGCAAAGCTTTTGTTGCAAGTACAAAAGGGAAAGCAAAAGGAAGACTTCAGGGGTACACAGGAGCAAACTTAAACCATAATTGTCAAAGAGCACCCATTATCCACTCAGTTACAACTGCAAAGGAGTAGGTACACAACAGAAAATATATAAGGAGGCATCAGAAATCTCAATATGCTGGTCAAGTACCAAAACACAGACTCCTGTTCTAAAACCAACCCGGTATCACGGCAAGACGTGAACATGTGACGGTTTACCATG
>CALSBZ010000090.1:24503-35468 GCA_943591055.1 Gobionotothen gibberifrons
GTGTGTGTGTGTGTGTGTGTGTGTGTGTGTGTGTGTGTGTGTGTGTGGGTGTGTGTGTGGGTGTGTGTGGGTGTGTGTGCCTGCGTGCATGTTTGCGTGTTCACGCACATAGTTGGCAATGCAAAATTGTGGAATGTCACCTCAGGCTCCTCTCCCTCAGGGGCTTCTATTTCAGGGGCCTCTCCCTCAGGGGCCTCTATCTCAGGGGCCTCTATCTCAGCGGCCTCTCCCTCCTCCCTCTCAGGGGCCTCTCCCTCAGGTGCCTCTTTCTGGTCTGTTGTAGGCTCATAGTGGGGGGGGGGGGGGGGGGGGGGGGGCTGTGGATAGAGTGCTGGACTTCGAATCAGGGGGTAGCAAGTTTGAGTCCCACTGCAGTCAGCATGTCGTTGTGTCCCTGGGCAAGACACTTCACCCCAAATTGCTCCTGTGGGGATTGTCCACAGTACTGAATGTAAGTAAGTCGCTTTTGGATAAAAGCGTCTAACAAATTACATGTAATGTAATGTAATAGTCTGGATCGCTGTTGTCTTCCATTTCTGAGACATCTTCCTCTATCTCCTCTTCATCTGGTTCAATCTCCTCTTCAAAAATGTGTCCAGAGCCCCTCGTACAGAAAATCGCCTAATCGGTCGCCTGCTCATTGTGTCAATGAGTCAAATGTGAGCAAGGCACAAATATAGCCTGAGCCTCTGAATTAGCAACGAGCGAAAAATGCTAACAGATGACTGCACCAAAATTCACACACAAAACCTTATTATTTATCTTTGCTGCACATCTCAACCCATCGTTTCGCATCGTGAGGGGACACAGAATCGAGGGGTACCCTTCATTATCACTCAATTATACGAATTATCGGAGATAATAACAAGAACACACATCAAAACATATGGAGCTAGTTAGCTAAAAACGGCAAAATGGCTCACCTGTGTGGTAGTCTGGTCAAAAGTTGTCTTCAATGGCATTACAACGATAAAAATGTACCATGTGTGTGTGTGGGGAGATTCCCCTTCGATTCTATTGGCTCTAACGGTCAGAAAGAGATGTCAATCACCAAAACCGACCAATGGGTTCCAGAGAAACGGTAAAACCCCCATTTCCACCCAAATCACCTCAGAGGTGGAGTTTTTTTTGCTAAACCTCTCTAAAAAGGTAAAATGTCACTTGTTTTGCATCAATCTTGATAAAAGGTACTTATTATATGTTGTACGTTGGATTCCTAAAGCTTTTAGTCTACTAACCCATCATCCAAGGGTAGTTTTCACTGTAAGTAAAACATAATTTTTGGACGGACACTATAATTTACAGTTTTTTACTATGTTCAATCTGAATTTTCTTTAAAATAAAAAACATCTATATTGATTCTGACTTTTCTACATCCAACTCACAGGTTTATCATTACTTTGAGAAAAAAGATTATTAATTTAACCCTTTTAGAAGGGAAGATATGGTCATTTGTTCTGGGAATATCATTTTCGAGCCTGAGACCTGAAAAACAGGCTCAGGGCTTAACAGGTTAAAACAAAAGTCATTCGGTCACTTTTGACCCGAAACGCAAGAGAAGGGTTAAGCTTAAGTATAGCATTTTCCCATGTTGGCAAATGTGTTGGGTTAACTTGTTATATATTTTTTCATCTAAACATTAAGTTAAGGTTGCAAAATAACTTATAACTGACAATATAACTGGGAAATGCTGATGTTGTTTGCTACTCTTCGGCCCCCATTTTTCATCAGACAAATGTTCACCTCTTTCAGACACTGCATCTTTTGGATAGTGTTTTCTCTCAACTCAGTCTCACATTCACAGTTATCTCCATAGGCAGTTTCAGCAGGGAAAAAAAATCCCTGTCAACAAAAAAATGCAGGGGCATTTTGATTTCACTGTCAATATTCAATAGATTCACTGTCATCTCCGCATTCATTATATTTGTATGAGCCGAAGAGACATCCAAGTCAACATTATGTTAATTTAACACTTCTGTATAAACATCACCCCTGAATAGATCCAGGAAGAGAGGAAGCATCACCTTTTTTCTATCACCAGGATCATGGTGTAAATGAAGCAGGCCCAATGGAGCATGATCACAAGTTAGGGTATCATTGCTGTGTTAGAGAGCTCTGTCGGAGAGGATCCTCATGTTTCCTGGTAAAATAAAATGGTTACCAGGATGATATCAAAACATCTAGGGTTGGTTGCGATATGTGTTAGGGGAGGCTGTGGCTCAGTGGGTAGTGTGCAGGACTTCTAATCAGGGGATAGCAAGTTCAAGTCCCACTACAGTCAGCATGTCCTTGTGTCCCTGGGCAAGACACTTCACCCCAAATGGCTCCTGTGGGGATTGTCCACAATACTGAATGTATGTAAGTCGGTTTGGATAAAAGCGTCTAACAAATGGCATATAATGTAATGTGTTGAAAATAATTTTAAAGTAAGTATTCATAGTATGCTTTTAATGCTATGTTTTTTTCAGGGACACTTGAACTATTTTTTCAAACCTTAATGTGTAATATATGAATCTATTCTATACAACACCCTCCATTAGCACTCTAAAAGCAGGACTCTGCACCATCTTATCTTCATGTAATAATATGTCTACAATCAGATTTCTATTAAATGGGTTTACTGAACGGTGATATTTGGCGATTATTGACTTTCTCTTTGCCACCTCAAGCAGCACACACATATATTCGTTTCCTAGAATCCATGGCAGCCTTCAACAAGGTTCAGATATGCATGTAAGCGTGAATACAAACACATCTACATGTGACAGAGGCTCAGCAAAACAATTAAACAAGTCTCTAAGCAGCAGATGGGCCTTTGCAAGACAGGTGTGACAAGGAGAGAATGAGATTAATTCTCATTAGGTGATTTCAAACTAAGCTTCCACTCAACAGAAGCGGTATGAGACACTGAGAAAGCAAAAGAGCCACATGCAGTGAACACTTTGAATTAATTCTACATTTCAGTTTGACTTCCATTTGAATGTTTACCTCTTCACTCTTTGGGCAATTTAATTTGATTGAATATGCCAGCTCTCTGTATTTGTATAGAATGCATTATACTGCAGATTCAGTCAAGGCAAATTAAATCACAATCATATGTTTCCATCTTAGAAGAAGGTAGGCACTTTCAATAACCAATAAAAATGGATTTGTGCATTTCTATAATTGATTACTGCAGATCTGCAGTGTTCCTTCGGGCTGCCCTCACACTCACTATTACACATCAAACTCATCAGCCAAACCCTCAGGTGAACCAGAGAACCGTTTTTTCACAACCTCAGTTTAAGTATCTCTCTCTTTTTTATTTAAATTTGTTTGGCTCATTGTAAGGCGCTAACCAAACCTCTGACACAGAAAGCTTCGCTTTGACTAACTGGTTGCCTTACTCAATGAACCTCATTTTACACAAGTCATCAACAACACGTCGGTTCATACTAGCTTAATGGGTAGATGCACATACAAATACAAATAATGAGTATTCACAATCACAGATACAATCATATGGGAGTCTAAAGGTTAGAGAAGAGGCTGTACGATTCAGCAGCAGCGTGTGCTAAGGAGAAACTCTTCTCTGTGTAAATAAAGGTTAATAAGGGAGGCCGTTTTCATAGATTGTTATGGAATACAAGTAAATCCTCTCTGAGACCATGGCTTGTGGTTTTTACTCCCTGCCAGGTTCACATTACAAATCAATATGTTTTGACACTCAAGTGAAGCAATATCAGATCTGCCTCTGTGCATTACTGTGATCCTCATCCTTTAGCCATATGGAGGAATACAATTCTCTCTTCACTCATTACTTTGGGTGATACTGGGTTATTAGTTTTAAAGTTAAACTTTTGAATCTGAAAATGCGTTTCTGTGCATTCACTTAACTTTATTAAAGAGTTGGGAAAGATCTGATTTTCTTTATTGCATTGACATGTATAATACATACAGTTAAAACTATCCATCAGGAAAGGGTTTGTATCCACCTTTATGGCCTCATGATCTTTTCACTGAAGTAAATATCAGTCAGATTGGTGTGACTTTGTGGATGTACCTGATTGGTAAAGTGTAATGTAATGCTGTCAGATTTGCCATTTGAGATGTGATAAATGAGTTTGCTTGATCCAAGACAGCACACAACTGTCTACTGACCTATTTAATTAGAAGATGACTCAGTGACATGCTCTCTCTCAGATGTTCTGTTTTTATCAAATATAATTATTTAAATATGTTCATTTAAACCAGTGAAGACATATTCAATTATTCTACTAACATACATTTTGAGAAATGTTATATAAATACAAAGTTTGTTTACAACTAGAACCTTTTGGTTTGCATGTGATAATGACTTAATTTAGTTCATCTGTTACACGTACACAGCTCATTAGGGAAATATCTTTTCTTATAACATATTATAGGAATACAGTATGCAATTCATCTTGATTGCACAAATTACCAAAAGTATGTGCCAATGTTTTGTTATCTTCTTGTGCTCAAAGCCAATATGTTGCCACAGTGTTTGTTTCTGTTTGTTTTTGGGTGCGCTACCACAAAATTGTGTGTATGTGTCATTTCAAATGCCATTTTCTTTTCATCTGGGGTTAGAGCTTTCTTATTTTCCTCATTACTTCCAAAGGAAATGTGGGGGAGAATTTGCATACTGGTGAAATTGAAAAACAACATTGAGAAAGCAATACTCTGGCTCAGTCAGAGAGGGGCTTTGATCGCTCTATAAATGAGGGAGAGATTGTCAGGTCCTTCATTGTGAGTAATTGTGTTCTGAGCAAAAAGGTGTGATCTGCTCATTGTTTTACTTTATAATGAAACTAAACAGTTGCAGTTTGCAGTATTCCTCTTTGTTTCCCGCTTTAGTTATCTCTGTATCTAGTAATGTAGGCCTATCATTTTATCTCCATAGAGACCAGCATCATTTCCACTGAAGTAGCTTTCAGTCAAATGTAATACTTATGCCACATGGTCAGGCTTTTTATTCATCTTGGTTTATATAGCACCTTTCAACACAGGGTAATTAAAAGTACATTAAGAACATGGCATTTAACAACAGTCATTAAAAAGCAAAGGAAATACAATAAACATTAAAAGCGTCACATCATGTTGCCGTACTGATGAGCGTCTGCCTGAAGGTAGCAGCTCAGAGGTGGAGAGGATGTGAAAATATCATTGACAGACGTTACCAGTTTACTGCTTTTCTCTAAAGGTCAACTAATGGCTTTCTTTGCTGGCCTGCTATATTTCCTGTTATCTTAACAGCCCTGTTCAGCAAATATATGTTTTGTTTAGAGTTTGAAATATAACTATATGAAATATGTAGTTCCGAAATAAAATGTTCCACATGCTCCGCTGCTCCATCTCCAGTAGATTGTATCTCTCTGTTCTGTCTGCATCTGACCTGCTGAGCTAAAACAGAAATCCTAGACCCCATTATAATTCCTTTAGGGAGGGCAAGCTCTCCAACAACAATAATGCTTTCCAGGAATTTAAATATCATGATCTCATCAGAATCAGAATCAGAAACAGCTTTATTACCAGTTAGGTTTACACGTACGAGGAATTTCACTTGGTGTCGTGGTGCATAAAAACAAGAATTAAAAACACAGGTAGAGAACTATAAAAAATATTAAATATATAGTCAAATATAACAGATGGCTAATTGCTGTTTTACTCAACAAAGTGTATCCCTCATTTACTTTCATGAAATGGGTAGAATGTTCAAAAGTAAGTGTAAGTGTTGCCTGTTTTAGAAAAAAAAGCTTTGCTGTTGCATAAACCCCCTCTAATATTTCTAAAGTTTTTAAAATAATACTGCTGATAATAATAAAAAGGTCTGCACTTAGTTAGTGTTTATGTGACATGAGTTTTGGGTTTGTGACTAATTAGCTCTGTTTTTCCACCAGAAATGAAACTTGCACCAAGTGTGTCATTTTGTGGCTACCTTGCAGGTTGACTCAGGCCAAACCACACACATTGCAACCATACAGAGCAACAAGTCCTCCAACTCATTACGACCAAATATGTTGTTTGTTCAAGCGCATAATACGACCTCTAATTAAGTTTTTAAGTTTTCGCCCTCTAGTGCTCCCGTTGAATGCAAACGTTACAGATGGTCATTTATTCACAAATAACCCTCTCTGTAAAATCCTAAATTGTAGGATAGTTTGGCCATTAAAACGCTTTTTGATTAGATTTCTAGCGAGAAGTGTATATTGTACTTTTAGAATCCACGTCCAGTCGATATGTAGGATCTATAGTTTGATAGATATTACGAAGAGGATTTGAGGTTTCGCCAGGAGAACATGTATATACGGCAGCCTCCATGTAAAGTTACGGGATGAAAACAGTATTTCCGGTCTCGACGTTTTCATAATAAAACCAATGATCAAATGATATAACAGTGATATCTGCAGTACTCATCCACTGAAAAACATCAGTTCATCCTTGTTAATTATACGACATTAATTGGTTTAAATTGGATACAATGCTTTTGTGTTTTTCCCATAGGTTTTTCTCTTTCGATTCTGAGAGACACATTTATTTTTTCAGAGGTTTTGATAGGCTAAAACATCGAACTACACCCTGTATTTTTTTGGCCGCAATGCACGTCGGGATATGGTGTTTATGCGATATGAAATCGGAAAACAATTTTATAAAATAAAATAATACTTTATTCCAAGTGTTCTTGCTTTTCTCTTTGGAAGTCATCACATAACGGCATTGTAATACACGGTTCGGCAGCATTAAATATTACATATCTGCCGTAGTTCTCTATTTATAGAGCCCTGATGAGAAGACTTCTGGACAAACTGGAAGAAATGCCGCCAAAACTGAATATGTGACGTGGATCATACATATATCAGCAATTAAATCTTCATACTTTTAATCTTCAATTTCCCTTCACACGATACCTCTCCTTGCAGTATCAACACTAATTCGGTGGACTTTCATATTTGATCTAATTCGTAGATAGCTTATATTTACACCATAACGGTACACAGCTGATAGAAAGGGACTTTTTTGTAGTTTTAAAAGATATTACTGATTTACAGAACTACCTTTCCAACTCCTCGTGCAGTTGACTGTTACAGGTCTATACAGGTTCGTGGTACAATGCATAAGCTTCAAATCGAGAAACTGAAACTGTATTTTCCTTTACCGTTCTGTTTTAATTTCACAATAAAGTTAATAGTCATATTATGTTTGATATTATTATGTTTTATTAACTAGACCACAGGTTTTTTAACCCGCACGCATAGTGGTTAAAGCACGTTATTGAATGTTGTTGTTGAATGTTGTTGTTGAATACGTTTTATTTGATGAAAACATTTAAATATTAAGAGTAGCCTACATACAAAATTGGGGGAAAGTAGAAGGCATGATAGAAATATAGAATAGAAAATATCAAGAAGATAGTGATCTCTACAATAAAACAGTTTAGTGCAGGACGTCCAAAGATATTAACAGGAGGATGTGCAAAACAGACAAACTAATAAGGCTTTATTTAAACATTAAAGAATACTTTAAGTTAAGGTCTTCTTTTGAATAAGAAAAAAACGTTGGGGTTATCCACAGATAAATATTAAGTCTGACAAAGTACTTAACGTCCAATATATTACATATATATATATATATATTTATTTTGGCACTTGACAATCACCTTCCCTGAATTTGAGTCAGGTGTAACTAAAGTCTGATTTAAGGGTTGTTTATATTTCACATCATTAATCAGAATCTGCAAAGTAACTAAAATAAATGTAGTGGAGTAAAAATACCAGGTTAACCTCTGAATTGTAGTGGAGTAGAACAAAGTAGTATGCTGCTGTAACAAAAACAGTTCCCAACTTGGGATCAATAAAGTATATCTTAACTTATCTTATGATCGATGGCAACTGCCATATTTACAAAATGTGCCTCTGAACCTTGACAAGTGCATGTTTCAGGCTTATCAATGAACAACAGGAGGGGTCACAGACATAAGACCAGCTGTTAAATAAAGCTCTTCTGACCTTAGCTGTCATGTTTTGCGAAACACACAATAGCCAGCATGGATGAGTAATGCAGATATCACTGTGTAATAATTTGACAGTGAGGGGAATACATCCGGTTTTATTATGAAAACTTCGAGACCGGAAAAACTATTTTCACCCCGTGAGGGTTGACGCTAACTTTACATGGAAGCTGCCGCATATACACGTTATCCTGGCGAGACCTCAAAGCATCTTCGTAATATCTATCAAACTATAGATCCTACACATCCACTGGACGTGGATTATGTGAGTACAATATACACTTCTCGCTAGAAATCGAATCAAAAAGCATTTTAACTGCCAAACTATTCCACAATTTAGGATTTTCCAGAGAGGGTTATTTGTGAATAAACGTCCCTCCGGAGCATTTGCAATGAACGAGAGCATGTTGTTTCTTACACAACCACTAGAGCACCTCTAGTGGTCGTGTAAGAAACAACATACACTTTACGTGTCTCTGGGTTGTAATAATAGCTTGAACAATCGGCCTATATGGTCGTTTTTTGTAGGAGGACAGGCTGAGAGCCAGTTGTAATTCGTCAAAGTTTCCATTTAATGAAGCAGGCACAGGCACATTGCTCTTCACTAGCTGTGTGCAACTGTCCATTGCCACTCTGCAAGATTGATTGGTACAGTCACCCAATCATGACTTTTAGTCATTAATAATAATATCATCATGTATATTCATACCATCTCAATTGCACTGACAGTCTTAACATTCCATGGACATGCTAAGCCTTAAACATACTATTTTTGACCTGCCTTTAAAAAAAAAAAAAAGTTCCTCATGTCAAAAAATACAAGGTGATGGCAGTGGGATTCAATGAATGTCATTTTAGTCAGGAGGAATTCCAGCTCTTTTATTTATTCATAACTCAAGTTAAAACTCAACGCATTAAAAAAAGAAATGATTCTTTCTGAACAGTGTTTCCATTCAAGTGCGATGTGGGACCATTTTTCAATATTCTGCTTTTTGCTAAACCCAGTGTAAGTTAAAAAAGATGTCCTTGATAAGAACACAACTCAATGAAACATGTAGAGCCAGCATCTGTGCTAGTGCAAGTATTTACTTCAAGAAGAATGGTCAAGGATACAAGTTTAAGAAAGAAAAAAACAGCAGCTGCCTATTGCTATGCATCTACAAATTTTAATAAGCGGCCACACAAATATTTTACAGTCTGAAAACATGTGACATGACTTACAAATAGCCCACATGCACATACAGCTATGCCTGTTTTTCAGGTTTCAGGCTCGAAAATGACATTCCCAGGACAAATGACCATATCTTCCCTTCTAAAAGGGTTAAATGAATAATCTTTTTTCTCAAAGTAATGATAAACCTGTGAGTTGGATGTAGAAAAGTCAGAATCAATATAAATCTTTTTTATTTTAAAGAAAATTCAGATTGAACATGGTAAAAAACTGTAAATTATAGTGTCCGTCCAAAAAATATTTTGTACTTATAGTGAAAACTAACCTTGGATGATGGGTTAGTAGACTAAAAGCTTTAGGAATCCAAAGTACAACATATAATAAGTACTCTGTTTGATACAGAGTACTTGTACTTGTATCAAACAAGTGATATTTGACCTTTTTAGACAGATTTAGTAAAAATAAAACCTCTTCTGGGGCCATTTGGGTGGATTTTCCATATCTCTGGCCCCCCTTGCTCGATTTTGACATGTGACATCTCTTTCTGACCGTTAGAGCCAATATAATCGAAGGGAAATGGTCCCGCACACACTCATGTTAAAAAAAAAAGGTGGCGTCTTTGCGGATGCTAGCTATCAGCAGAGCATGATATTTACTGATCTAATATTTGAAAACTGAAAAGCAGTTTTATTGCTTTTGGATTATCAGAACATTTCAAAGGGGACACAGACACATTGGATTAACCTATGGATTAACTACAGCATCGTTTTTATCGTTTTGATGCCATTGAATACCAGTTTTGACCAGACAAAGACCAAGGTAAACTATGTTAGCGTTTTTGGCTACCTAGCTGTTCAAGATGGTCATTTTAAAATATTTTTTAAATATACTGTTAGTAATTAAACCAATAATAATGCTAGGGCTGCAACTGACAGTTATGTAGGCACATATATTTATTTTCTTAACGCTGTGTGATTAAAAGAATAAACACAAAAAGCAGGATAGGCACACATATTTGCTATATCTTGCCCCACTGAAAAGGCACTGCACCGATACTGTTAAAAGTTCATCTAAAAAGTAGCTATTTGTTGTTTGTATAATCATGCTGTCTGTCTTCCGGTTGCCTCTTTTGAATGACGAATACACACTACCGCCGCCTGCTGGTAAGGAGAGTTATTGCGACTCACGCATGTGTAGTGCGTATGTCACAATTGAACGGAAGACCAAAGTGCAACACACGGAAAACCAGGGATCGTTGATAACCAGCTTTATTGTAAGCAAAAGACTGGGTGTATACAACACGGCAGATAGAAGGCAAGATGGGAGTCGCAGGTACCAACCGGTCAGGGAGCAGGCAAGGCAGAATAATCCGAGTTCAGGCAGGGTCAGGAAACAGACGAGACAGGATGGTCTGGGACAGGCAGGGTCGAAACCGGGAGAGCAATCTGGAGGTAATACGGGAAAGACTGGCATAATGCAAAGTACGATCTGGCAACGGGTGTGTGTCTGGTGAGGGTTTAAATACTGGCAGAGAAGCTAATGGGTGCAACAGAGTGAGAGAGATACAGGGTGTGGCTAACAGGTGAGACAGGTGAATGGAAAACTACTGGTGAATGATGGAGCAGACTGTGACAGAGTACGTGCTACTTGGCCGTCGGAAGAAATCTGTGCGACTTTTTGGCTAAGACTCAAGAGACGTGAGGCGACACAACAGTCGGGTCCGTCGGGACGTGTTATTTGGTGTCAGTTTGGTGTCAGTTTGGTGTCAGTTTGGTGTCAGTTT
>CALSBZ010000090.1:35478-74961 GCA_943591055.1 Gobionotothen gibberifrons
TTTGGTGTCAGTTTGGTGTCAGTTTGGTGTCAGTTTGGTGTCAGTTTGGTGTATTAGGGTCTTTAGCCACAGTGGTGCTTTCAGTCAAATGCTAAATTGCTCAAAATACCAATGCTAACCTGATAGTAAGCAGGATGTATGTTTTATGTGTATCTTGCTTTAGCATATAAGCAGTGGCGGCGCCAGAGTATTTTTGTTGGGTAATCTATGGTAGGTCTAACCCAGGGGTCTGCAACCTTTTTGACCAAGAGAGACATTTTGCTCCTTTTTCCCAAAACATTTTTTGTCTGGAGCCGCAAAACATATTTCATAGCTTGATAGCTTATAAAGTTGTATTTATTGTTATATCAGACAACAACTACAGTATTTTGCATTTATTAGGGTATTTATTACATTATATACAACTGTTAACCTCTAATAAGAAACAAAGAACTCCTATAAGGAGAATTACAAATAATACACAGGCCTACTTTACAGCACTTGGGGAGTCCTTTGCACATTTGAAGGAAAAGAAATATAATTAAAATGGGCCCACTTTGAAATAAATAAAACATATAGCTGCACCCTAAAAAGAGTTAAAGGTAGGGTAGGTAAGAATGGAGAAACCAGCTCGAGTAGAAATCTGCCCCTTCCTTCAGAGCCCCTCCTCCAACACACACGAACGCGCACATGACCAATGAGGGCACGAGATAAGTTTGTGCACAGATGGAAGGCTGACAGGCAGTTAGGCCATCCAGTTATTTTAGCCGGGCCGGCTCAGATGATTGGTCGTGCTTTTTACTGCACTACGGCTTCCAGAGCTACATTGTTTTATGTATTTATTGTCAAAGCATTTCATGTATTCATTGCTATCGGGACGTTAAGAGCATTCCATGGAATATAACAAAAAGTGTTTTCTGAAATAAATTACATACCCCATTGAATTATGACTGAAGATCGTCAGCTGTCTTCCTCTCCCGTGTTGTTCCCTGGTTGTTCCTCGATAGCTAAAGGCTGCAGCACCTTTGACAACTTCTCTCTACATATCAAACATAGCGGTAAACCAGCATCGTTTGCTGTGAAAGCATATAACTCTGTCCACGCAGTAGGGCTGAACGGTTTTGAAAAAAACTGACATTGCGATTTTTTTCCCCCTGCGGTATATATTGCGTTTCAAAAGGGATTTATACAGATACAAATTATATAGACAATACAAAAAGAAAAAGAAAAGACAAAAAAAAATATAGGGAATCCCTTTCCCATGCCACCCCGTCCCTCCCTCTTCCCACCCATCTTGCCATTTCACAGAAAATCCTACCTGATGTTTTTTAGCAATCGTCTGAGTTCATCTATATATTATATATATTATAGCATAACAATTTATAGCATAACAATTTATCCACATAAGATACATTCATACCTTTTTTTTTTAATATTGCGTTTTTTTTAACTATATTTAACCGGATGAAGGATTTTAGTCACGGACGTCTGGATCTTAACTGGTTGACTCATCATACCTTAAGTCATGATCTAACATGTCATGATAATGCAGGTTGCTTACCCTCAAATAAGGGGGTTCATCTGTGAATGAAGAAGAGTGGTGTCTAGAAGGGATCCAAGAGATTAAACGTATTACATTAAACTATAGGAAGCTTCATTATCACATTAGGGAATTAACATACGTGACAAAATAGGTAATTTAACTTTTTATTCCACAATTAAAACCTTTTTTATGCAAATAGCAGCAAAGTAGTGGACATCTTTTAAACAACATTATAAAAATAAAATGAAGAACAGCTATACACCAGCTCCTTTATGCCGTTTTGAACCTTTCTCATATGGTGTAACACCGGCAAAGGCATCTGAAATAGTTTGTTGCTGTGCATGCAGACTCAGAGCCTGCATGTCACTCCACTCAAGGACCCATGGGAGCCGCGCAGGTTTTCCTTTTGTAGCAAGCAGCAAAATAATTGTAACATGACGTGTTTGAGTTAATTTACCTACTAAATATCGAACGCCCTAAAAAAAAAAGATTAATTAAAAAAAAATAAATAATAATAATTAATTTAAAAAACCGCACATCCCTGCGGTGTGAATACCGCGCATGCGCATATCGCGCATGCGCATATCGCGGTTATCGCCATGACACGGTATATCGTTCAGCCCTACCACGCAGCATTAAATCCTGTGTTCCTCCGGTACTTTTCTTTGATTTATCCATAGTTCGCTCATCGAGCCGGGGGTCAGGTTATTCGCCTGCAAGAAAAGGCGCTAGCACGGGACCGTAGCAGGATGTGGATGTGACGCATATTTTAGTTGACCTAATTAAAACCGTTTTGTTTTTTATTTATGTGTCACAGTATCACCTCAAAATACAAGATACGAAACATTTTCAACCATGCAAGAAAATATAAATAGTCTTACAAATACTTTTATTTGATTTCCTTCTTATGTTTGTCTAAGCTCAAGGGAGCCAGAGCAGAGGGCAAACCCTCTGGAGTCTAAGGGTATTTTCTCGATTTTTAGATGTTTTCTTAAATCACCTTTTAAATGTATTTCTTCTAACATGGCACCCCATGTGTTACATATCAAAATGTTCAGGACAATCTCTGGTATTGCTCTATATGCAAATTACTCACCTTAGAGCACTGTTTGATTAGATAAGTAGCTCAAAAGCTTAAAATTTGACATCCGATTTTCGGAAAATCTTCAAAACTCTTTTGTGAAAACACAATTGTGATCGAATTGTTTTGGTGTTTTAGATTTGGTTACCAAAGTCTTAGGATCACAGAAGCAGTGAAATATTTGAATTACACTGTATATAAATGTGTTATTCATGTCTAAAATAAAAAAAATTAAATTACAATCGAAAATCTGGGATTAAATACGTAAATAAATGTGCACTTGGACGCGCCGGCGCGTCCACCGACTCCAGAGGGTTAAAGGGCCGCATGCGGCCCGAGGGCCGCAGGTTGCCGATCCCTGGTCTAACCCATAAAGTGGTGGGGCTCAAGTCAGTATTTGCAATGTAATTACATATATACGCAATATCGCCCCCCTTGACAGTGAAACGCCACGCGTGAGGTTTAGAATATTTCCCTGTCTCAATCAAAATGGAACTGTATGAAATAAAACTGCACATTTGTCTTGTAGTAAATAAAAAGGGATCACTGTGAACGTGACGTATGATAGTACGCGTTGAAGCTCCAATGGGGAAACTGAATGGTGGTTCCGATTGATCTCTTCAGTAATGCATGACGCAGACCCAACGTTTCGTTGCTCTGATTGGCTGTAGGTCTATTCAAATTGCATTCGGAGGCATTTGGTCTGACCGCGGCAGCGCTGATATTATAACGCCAGAGAATTTCCACACCTTTAGTGTATAAAACTCCCCCACTACTTAGACTATTCCTTGAATCCCTCTTTAGCATAAGCCCGAATGATCTCAACCATATTGCATCAGTAACGTGCACTTGTTGTTACAGCAGGATCAGTTTGTGTGTTGTGGACACGACCCGTATATTTTCGCAAGCTGTTTTCTCAACATTTAGCATTTTGCTTATTATTTAATTAAATTTGCTTACTTTAACATACTTTTTCATGGTGGGGCTAAAGTGGGGCTAAGCCATTTCTTGGTATGGCCAGCCATACCCCGGCGCCGCCATAAGCATGCTAGCATTGCATAATTAACACACACCAAAAAGTTAAACTGATGCCGATGGGAGTGTCATTCGTTTTGCAGGTTTTCAGTCATAAACCAAAATAATTGGACAAATTGCAAAAAGTCAGTACGATCCATTGTCTGGGAAACAATCATTCCTGTATACAATGCTGTGCCAATCGTTTGTACCTGAGATATTTCAGGATTTAATTCCCATTCCGATAAAACTTCAGAAACACAGAAGTAAACACAATAGAGAGTAGCTGAATTATTGGGTCTCCTAACGAAACAATGTTTTATGGGTGATGTTTCTTAATGCTGTGACAGCTTAAACACGCATTTCTTTCAAAGACTTCTACTTAAAGGCATGACTGTGATAAAAAGTTGCTGGGTAGCATGGTGAGCTCTTACTGTATTTATGCAGAGCAAGCAGCGTGTTGTGTGTGTTGTGGTACATGTTTGTTTGAACCTGATTGGTATTGTGTACCGGGAAGCCTAGTAAACACACCCTGCACATTGGAGGTGCAACCACAGCTGAATAAATCACACTTTAAAAATACTGCTGTTGCATTGAGTGTCTGCACAATGATGTCAATTGATAGTACTTGACACTTGGTTCTGAGGATTAAATTCAAGCGATAACAATGTTTCTGTTTCTCTCTGGCTGTGACCCGTGCAGGTGTAAATATGTGGACAACAGACACACTTGTCCACTCGTAGCAACCATCACATCCCCTTGCATTATGTTGCAGTTTACATATTTGGACTCAGGGGAGCAGACAGTTACTTTAGGTTTCATCACTTTTTATTCATAATTCATGGGTTTAGAAGCGATCAAAAATAACCACATCAGCATTCAAGCATTGTTCAGTGATTTCAAGTATGCAGACAAACATTACTTTATGCTTTGTCAAGCATTTGGAGTTTTTTTTGCAAAAACAGGGTGCAGCAAATACAATAAATTGCTAAAGCCCTCTCATATTTGAAGTGGAGGTCATTTGTCATTTAGACAGTGAAAATGTCATTCTCCGTCTCTGCTGTTCCGCCTCTTCTTTTCTCATTGTTGACCATTTCTTTCTGCTCATTTCATCAAATTTCTAATTTCCTCTTATTTGTGTCTTTGCGTTCTGTTTGATCTTTTCAGCAATAACACGATATTGTCCTTTGGATTAAACATTCTTTAGAAATGTGCCTCCATAGCATATCTAAAAGAGAAACAGCATATAAAAACACCACTGCCGCAGAAGAACTGCAAAAATGACTACATATACAATTCATGATGTATTCTTAAATTGCTTTACTTTGAAAATGGCCTGCTTCGCCTCTACTCTTGTAATCTTGTAAGCAATTACTTTTTTTTCAAAGCAGTTAATTTTAACTCCAAAACAAACTTTAAATAATGGATTACTGGAGCTTCCTCCTTCTTAACCCACATGGTGTAATAACCTGTCAAGATTTTGCCCAATTTATTTATTTACCCTCTTAGTGACACACTCTCTCGGAGCATTCCAGCATTTGTTTGAGTCTCAAAGCGGGTGCAAATAATCTCTCTGAGGGAAATTAAGCAGACAACAAGCAGTGATGCTGCTCTGCCAAGGGCCAAGCTAGTGGGCATGTACTCGGTCTGACTAATACTTGTATTGCATTGCTTGGACAGCTTCTTTCTTTGCTTATTTGTAGATATCAACACACAAAGGCTTTGAAGCATTGGGCTCCTGCTAATCTCCTCTTGGTCTGCAATATGCTATTATAATAACATGGTTTAAGTAAATAGCCTATCTTCTTCGGTGGTGGCAATATTTAATCTCTTGGCTTCGTTTGTCGATCATAATACAATTTAAATAGAGGATACACCGTGTGTACTGTGTTATCGAAAACCAAGAAAACAAAGTTGGTATAAAATACATGATTGTAAATGTCTCTCATACTCCACACATTGTTTTGTGTTTATACACTGGATTACTGCTTTAATAAACAATGCAATTAATGATTCAACTAAAATTGACGTGGAACACAGATTTACTGTTAGAGTTTAACAAAGTATATTGTCAATAATTCAACCCTGTGTTGGTGAAATGAACATTCATAAATGGATAGTTTTGTTTAATTTCTTATGTTCAGAATGGAATTTAGAGATAGTCAAATCTATTTGTGCACATTGGCCTTTGTTAATGTTAAGTGGACTCTGCTGCTGATAAGTCACATTAGCAGTGCTGTAAATGAATTCTGCTCACATAACAGTATGACGTTGGTTAGAGAGATTGTCCCATAAATAGCAGCTCACAGGTGCACTCTCAGTGCCAGTCCATGTATATCCAAAAACAGCAGTGTGTCCTTCACTAAAACATTGAAAGCATATACACTCCATACAAAGTTGTTCAGGCAGGCAAAAGCAAAAGCTTTGAAAAATATGGTAACAGCTCTACAGTTCAGAATAACAATTGTTTATTCAGAATCAAACATCTGTAACATTCATATTACTGCACACACCCACACAAATAACTATATTGTGTTGTTGTGTGTGTGTAACATGACCAATACACATACAACATTTCAAGATATCAATTAAGTAAAGCAACACAATATACTGCATTAATAGCTCTGATTATGTAAATGTTTAACAACCAAACATTTGGGAAAAGGCGTATTTTGTTGATATATATTTGTCCCAAATAATTAATGAGTTTGGTTTCAGTTCCTCAGCTGAATTTATTTTCTTAAATATTTCATTCAACAGCAGATTGCACACTGTTCACAGTATTGTGGATTTGTACTTACTTTACTTACCTGTCATGTTGAAGGCTCTTTATTTCACCAGTCAATGTACGGCATGTGTTATGTGCTAACATTCAGCTGTGGTCATGAGCACAGGGTAGTGACTCAAACTATGAGATCATGGATCCAACGGCTGAGAATACTTTTCTTCGCAGTGTGTGGGCTGCTCATAGCCACACAAGCACATCCAACTAGGAGAGTGGTTACATACCCAGAGCACATCAGAGGATTTACATATCCCACCTGACCTGGGAACACCTCGGGATCCCCCACAAGGAGCTTGTGACTTGGGGAAAGGATGTCTGGATTACTTTGTTTGGTCTCCTGCCTCCGAGACCCAGAGGAGTGGCAGACATTGGATTGACAGGAAATCAGCATTTTCAATTTCTCAATCTATTTTTGAGTTTCTAGTAAAAACTGGTTGCAAGCACAAGAACTAAAAGTAAAAAACTCTGTTTATTGTTCAGATTCTATAGCACACAAACTGAAACACTGATCAGCACAAGAGACACTAGTAAACACAAATCACTTTGTAGACCGTAATATTATCAATGTCTCCTTAATATTGCACAAAATGTACTTGCAGCATGTGGCTGTAAAAGTAAGAAATATGAACAGCAGGTATAGGACATCAGCACCATGCAGTGGCATAAAGCAAGTCTCTCCAAGACACAGAGAACTGCTCCAGGGGCCCATTGTGGTATATCTACAGCTTTATTTGTCTGTATGATGCAATAACAGTGAGGTGCTTTCTCAGCAAATCCTCTATATATGTTTTTCCTTCACTGCCCAGAATGTGCCTTTCTTTGTTCTCCTCCTGCATGCTGTTGATGTGCTGTGTGGACATACTTGGATACAAAGTAGTTGACAGTGTAATGTGTAGTGTGAAGTACTGTATAAACATAGTCCATCAGTATGCTTAATTAAATATAATAAGTCCCCTTATTGCATTGTGAACTGCTTATTCTTCTAGTTTAAGTTTGATATACTGTTTACATTTGTCTAAAAAGATGAGTTCCAGTAACTTGATTTTTTTTCAAAATATTGAAACCATTATTACTACCTTTTGAGTAGCTGGAATGTACAGTAGAAAACAACTTCAGACAATTGGGAATGTAACATATTAGTTTATAACACATTTGTAATTTAGTTACTTGAGGCGTTCGGTTCCTTTTGTTTGCACTCGTAGCCATTGTTAGCGTATTGTTGCAAGGTTTCAGTCAATTTGGACTCACTTCTCTAATCACTTGTTTCTTGCTTTTGGATGAGGCTATTGAGCTGAGAGAAACACTGCCCAGAAGTGTTGTTTTCTATGTGCTTTAGCTTTGCCAATACCAGCTTGGCTGTAGCCAAACTGTGAATGGTTCTCTGTGTTTCCCGATTATACGATTGTCTTTTTAAATTTCACAAATTTAACAAACCTGACAACATTAACAAGAGAGCATAATAATATCATAGAAAGCAATAAGCTGAGATCCAGTTTTGCCATTCAATTGAAATAGGTGGGTTGCGTGCTATACACAAATCTATTCAGACTAATGTGCTCTTGGAATATAGACATTGGACAAACAATGTACAACAATTGATGGCACAATTGGACTAAAATACAATGATTAGGCCTGATACCTTTTAGATAAAATATTGCATTGTATTCGTTCCTGTAGATTTTACACCGAGTATTTTCTTTTGTATCCATTGAAGGGGGTTCAATGGTCCTGTGTCTATCAAAGCTGCAAGACACCCCTGCTGAACAATAATGGATGCTGTTCAGGAAAAGCTATTTGTCCTTAATGAATGAAAAATGTTAACAAATAATTGGCCTTTTTGTGAATTATTTATTTGTAGTGCATGCATTTGTTGTTTTGTATTAAATTGCTCTTCTCTTCTCTTTCTTTTCTATTTCCTTTTTTCTGTCCCATAACCCATTTAGAATTTTCTATCCTTTTAAGATGAGGTTTGCCCCTTAAGTAATTCCAAAAATGTAGATTGTTTGTAAACCCGGAAGACTCAACAAGAAACTGACAACCCCTAAAGAAAAACTACATGACAGCAATATTACAATTAAAGTTTCAAAACAGCATTTGCACAGGCTGCCACTTATTGTAGATGCGTTGTGTTGTGTGAGTCCTTGGTAAGTGTAGGCGTGGTACAGCGCAGCGTTTCACCATCTAAAAATTGATAAGCTTTGCCCCGCAGGCAATGGCTGAAGGCTACTGCCTGTGCTGCAATTAAATATGGAGGAGGAATTCAAATAAGTAGCATTTCTGAATGATACATGATCATAATACAAATCAAATAATATTCAGTAAACTTAAAAAATGTTGCTTCATGCCGATAGATTCAGCTTCCAGGGGCCTGTACTACGAAGCTGGTTCAACCTAACCTGGATACGCGGGTTATCAAGTGGATCGCTCAAGCCAGCCGTGCCCTATCTAGTTAGGTGCGCGTTCACATGAAAGGGGTGGTATTTGGAGCATTCGACCAATCACAAACATGGAGAAGCGTACTGACAGCGCAGCGTGTCATACTTCCTGAATCAAAAGTCAACTATATAATTAGACAAATATGAAGACGTTAAACTTTACACATCCATGACTCAAACACTTTATCCAGGATAAAAGCCACATAGCTGCACCTGCAAGGTGAATACAGCTGGTACAAGAACAAGTGTTTGAATGCGTACATTAACAGGTTTATGATATGCCCCGTCTAAGACACGATCTGACTTTAATTACATTTGACTTGAGTGTTTCGTCAACTCAATGTGTTGCTTAAAATAATACTTCTGCATACAGTATGTGACACTGTAAGTGTTGCACGGCCAGATACGGCTCAAGAAGCTGACTCAGATAAGGAAATATATGATACATTATGATGTGATATGCCGCGGACTGTACTGTTACTTTGATCCGGTTACCTATGTTGTGGCAGATATTTAATTAAAGGTGAGGTGTCATGCTATTCCAGTTATTACCCGTCCCCTTGTGTGTTATGAAGGTTTTTCTGCATGTAAATGGTGTGCAGAGTCAAAACCCTCAAAGTACACCCTGTAGTGAGTACAACTCTAAAACAGAAAATACCTCCCCAAAACGGCTTGTTGGAGATACGTCATTGTCCATTTTTTACTTCCTAGGTGCTGTGTCGTAGAAGCACCCAGTAGCCACGCCCAGAGCTATGGCCGTACCCTCTGCCAGCCTAGCATTATTACTGTTGGAATCTCAGGTTCAGTTCAAAACTGTATCCAGTCATGCCAACGAGGGTCTGTTTCCTGTCTTGTGAGGGGAAATGTTCAATGCATGCCTTACCGAGGGCAGGACGAAGTCAGTGGTTGACATTCCTTTTTAACACTGTTCCTTCAGATGTTGGAGCCGGTATTTTACTGTGTGTGCGGCATTTCACGGAGAATAGCTTCACAAAACATGAAGCGATTCATACCGGATATATACAGCGTAGGACACTGCTACGCTGTTCCTACTTTGTTTGGACCAGCGGGAGATTCGGGTACCCAATCTGTAAGTATTCATTGTTGTTTGTGTATTTATGATGTTTAAAACAAGCAAGCTATATCTACCACAACTGTGAAAATGGGTAAACGTTTTTTGGGGTGCTGAGCCATTGGCACGGTGCTAACTGGGCTAACTCAGTTGCTAACGTTTACACATATAAACTACAATGTCAGCAGATGGCTTTACATGTTTGTCATGGCAGGATAATGTCTGCATTCACACACGGAATACTCATACAGGATACTCCGGGTGATTTCCCTTACGGCCAGTACATTATATGTGGTTTTCCTCCAAGCTGCGACGGAGCTCTGTGCATGCTAACGAGGCAGCTACAACGAATGACCGAACGTAGTAGACTACTGTATAAGATTGCAATTGTAAACACGTTATTGCTAGCCTAATATGAACCACTAGCTTTTGTTCATAGTGGTTTTATTACACTACATCACACTCCTGGTGATTTCCCTCCGAGATGGAAATTACCCGGAGTATACTGTGCATGCTAACGAGGCTAGCTATACATGCTCGGCAAACACATTGTTTTCATGCCAGCTACAAGGAATGACCGAACGTAGTCCGCTGTATAAGATTGCAATTGTAAACACGTTATTGCTAGCCTAATATGAACCACTAGCTTTTGTTCATAGTGGTTTTATTACACTACATTAGTTGCCTTTTCTCCGAGCTAACGTTCATATTCTACCAAGGTAAACAAGGAAGCTCGGTTAGCATATTAGCTGGCAATATCTAACGGTGTTGAGATACACACTCCTACCACAACTACTACTAACGAATCTAAAACAACTACGTTTCTATTATATAATATTTTCTGATTTGCATTTGATTTCATCCAGCCAGATCAGGAAACTCCTGGCGGACAATACATGATCGAGACGACCACTCTGATGCCTCGTAACAGCCCCCGTTGTAGCTTGCAAGACGGCGAAAATGGGACAACGCCTATAAGGGGAGGAATGGATGATATACCGTGTATATATGTATATATGTATATGTATGTTCATTTTGTACATTTCTAAAATAAAGTTTGATAGAAAATACTTAGTAGCCTTTCTTCCCTGAAGTATTTGCTCCTATAACATATCATTCATATATAGCAAACCATGATTTGATTTTTCATCAAACAAAGTAGTTTGTTACAGGTAAAAATAACGTACTCTTCTTCCGTTCTACGCCTCAAATGTCTATACTCGAATCTGTACATGTTATAGGGTGTGTAAGGTGTATATATTGGCATATGATGGTGTGTGCTACCGTTGGTGTTTTCAGCTAGCTAGTAGCTAACTGAAGCCAGCTTTCGGAGGAGCCTCTCTGGTGGTTGACTAATCAGAACAGAGGGGCCGAGCTGACCAATCGGAGCACACTGGGCTCACAGGGAGGGGGGGGGAGAGCTGCAGCGAGCCGTTTAGTGGAAAAAAGTGAATACACACACTTTACAGAGATGCTGTATGCGAAACCAATGTGAGTTTGGAAAATTGCACAGTATTTTTCTATTTTAGTATACCTCAACAATGGAATTATGATCAGTGGAAATGGCCATGACACCTCACCGTTAAGCTTCTTAACGCTAATGTTATAATAGTCAGATTGCTCTGAAGAGGGGAGGTGATATTCTATTAATGTTCACGTTCACACAGTCTGTGATTTTTGCCGGCCGTCTTTCCTGCAACGGCAGTTTTTCTGTATTTCTTTTCTCCTGTAATATGACTTGATCGCTTTAAACTCCGCACACTGAGCTCTGATTGGTCAGCAGGCGGTGCTTTCACTGAGTTGATCTCTTAGCCTGCAACCTAACCTCCTCCCGAGGAGGTTAGCTGCTCAGCATAAGTTACCATGGAGATCTAGTCTGCTAAAAAGAGAACCAGCTTCGTAAGACCGGAAAGCCGGAGTTTTCCCTGAAGTTAGCCGACTAAGCGAAAATCCTGCTTCGTAGTATACCCCCCCGGTCTGTTCCAAAATGCAGTGTGAGTATTTTGTATTTCTGTTTGTGGGGTGAAGCTTTGGAACAGTTTAAATGAGGAGCTCAAGGGATGTCCGAACTTAAAACTGTTTTAAAAAAGGTATGAGGACAACATTTTAACGAGATACAGGGATGAGGTTGTTTAATCATAACTGGTGTTTATTTATTTATTTTATTTGGTTTGTTATTTTATCTTTTCTTGAATATCATTTACCTCTGTTATGTATGTGTTTGTTTATTTGTTTGATTATTTATCTGTTTATTTAGTTGTTGTTTTATGTTTTTGTTTTGTTTTTCAATAACAAATGTATTTCTTTAAGAAAAAAAGTTTTTGGGAGAAAGGGTGGGATTAAATAAGTGTAAGCGTCTTCCCATCCCTTTTCGGATGTGTAATTAAGTAGATTATTTGTTTATACATAATTTAGAATCAGCAATACTTTTCTATACCAATTTGACACTGATTTATTTTGTATTGTATAATAATTCTCATGTTAAATGTTTGTATTATTGTTTTACACATTCGAAATAAATCAAATCAAAAGCATTATTAGCTACCTGAGCATCTTTAATATTCATGTTTTAGCCTGCACTTTTTTGGAAATGACCCCAACTCTGTACAAACAGTGATTCCCCAGTATGTTAGCTTTCCAGTCATCTCTATTCCAATATAAATTGCATTCCCGCTATAATGTTAATACAGCACAACTGGTGGACCATACTGCAGAAATCTCAGTCACAAAATCATGGTAATGTTCATGTCCTTATTCAAGAGTGGTGGCCATGCACAACTATGAAGCAGTTTACGCCAGCTTTCATTCAGCTGCCAAACTGAAAGATAAAGACTCACTTAAGGTTTCGGGCTGTACAGTATTTCTTAAGAAACTTGAGAATAAAACTCAATTCCTAACAACAGAGGAGATTTCTGATTGACAAATGGCTTTTATGAAAAGCTTTCCACTATCTGATTGCAGCTGATAAGTGCTACCTAGGCTGTTGTTCTGCCTAGACCTCAATTTGCCTAGAGAAAGTTGAACAAGCTCAGCCCACTTCCTATTTTCAAATCCAGACTAAAAACATATCTATTTGCCGCTGCTTTTAATTGAGCTGTTCATACTCACACAGCAGCATAGGCGGCGCGTGAGGCTCAAGTTTGGGAAGGCTAAATAACTTTTTTTACCTGACGCTGCGCGCCTCTCGCGTGAAAGTACTGACCAATCAGAGCTCAGTGTGCGGAGTTTAAATCTATCAAGTCATATTACAGGATAAAGGAAATACAGTTTAAACTGCCGTATGCAGAGAAGACGCCGACGTGTCGCACTTATCATTCACATCATCAATCAGATCATCGATCATATAATATCATAATATATCCAGCCTGATCTCACCAGAATGCGTACAAATGACACGACTTTGCAAAGTCGTGCAATAGATACGCAGAAGTCCGTTTTTGCATGCATATGATACTCCCACGTTACGTTTGTTATGAACGTATGTCAAATAGGTTTTTTTTCTACAATTTTCTTCGACGTTACGTTTGTTTTGAACGTATCTTAAATGCGTTTATTTTCTACATATCTTTGCCATTTATTTAACCCTAACCATAACCCAATAAGCTGCTGTGTCATCATATATTTCCTTATCTGAGTCAGCTTCTTGAGCCGTATCTGCAGATACGGCTCAAGAAGCTGACTCACATTGTCACATACTGTATGCAGAAGTATTATTTTAAGCAACACATAGGTTGACGAAACACTCAACTCAAATGTAATTAAAGTCAGATCCACTCGTGTTTTAGATGGGGCAGTATCATAACACTGTTGTACACTTTCAAACACTCTGTAGTTTATTTATTTTTTAATCAGTTGTTCTGTATTCTCCTTGCAGGTGCAACTATGTGGCTTGTATCCTGGGTTATATGTTTAAGTCATGGATGGTTAAAGTTCATATTTGTCTAATATTAATTTACTTTTCATTAATGAAGTATGACGCTGCGCTGTCAGTACACTTGTCCCTGTTTGTGATTGGTCAAATGTAGCTAACCCCGCCCCTTTCACGTGAATGCACTCTCAGCTGGAGAAAGAAACCCTGGCTTGATTGACCGAGTTGATAACCAGCCACAGGTGGCTGCATAGAAGCGCTAATGTAAAAGACACAAACATTATACATTATATTTTTATTTTACCAGGATGCAGTGACAAAAAGATTTGGGAAGGCTTAGCCTTCCCTAGCCTACAGTACCGGCCGCCCCTGCACAGCAGTATGCCTTTTATTCACGTATTCTGTACCTGCTGTGTTTATTTATTTATTTCATTATCTTTGCTTTTTTATGCCTGTTTTTAAATGCCATTCAATAATGTGTTTATGCTGTATTTATTCTTAAATGTCTTTTGTTTTTATTTTGTAAAGCACTTTGAATTGTCGCGTGCTGAAAGGTGCTATATAAATACAATTGCCTTGCCTTGCCTATAGCCCTGGTCTTTTTTAAAGTATGTGCAATGTCCTTCTTTACTAGCATGGGTTCCTTTGGGTGCTCTGAATGCCTTTTACAGTCTGCATGCCACATGAGTTAGAGAGTTTTAGTTGCTCATTTTTCTATGTTCATCTACAGTTATTAGTTATTCTTTGTTATGTAGGCCACTGGGGTTTTGGCATTGAAGTTGCACTGCAGTTCAACCCATGACTTTCCCTTGTGACCCTGAGCGGAAAGAGAACTGTTGAATGAACTTGCCCCAATAAAAGCAGATTTGATGAAATGTGGTAATGGATTGGTAAACCTATTTCGGACTTTGACTCTGAAGACTAGGATTTATTGTATGTGTCCTGCCAACAAGAAGACAGTGATGATGTTGGACAAACATTGAACAAAATACTTTTAATAATGAACCTTTGGCTTTTTTGTGTATGGTAAAATTGCTTCTATCAAGAATTAGAAAAAATGTAAATTGTCCAATTTGTTTCACTTTATAGCTAGACGGTAGATAACTTTATTTTGTCCACAAGCAGTGAGATGTATACGTGCTAATATAAATATATGGTACAAACAAAGCATGCCCCTTTGAAGAAGATCTTCCTCTATTTCCTCAGTTATTTTCTTGCACTATATCAGTGAATAGGAGAGCTGTTCAGAGCCAATTAACCTGATTCATGGACAGGTGTACCAACTGGCAATGTCAGGAGAAAACCAATTCCTCACTGAATCCAGCTGGTGCTCAAAGCACACCCAGCATTCCAAAAGTATTGTGGCTTGTGAACTACTCCCTGGAGGGTATTGCAATATGGTTTCCATCAGCACACTGAAGTGCCCTTCAACAAGGAACTGAACCCTAACTGCTCAAAGTGTGCTGTGCTAGTGATCCTGACCTTTAAAGGATATGATGTATGTCTGTTTGTGTGTGCGTCACAGAAGGAATACATACATGATTGACAATTATGATTTACACATTAAGCACCATGAATGTAGCTAACAGATAACACTAGATGTTCCTCATCACACTGAGAATGATGTTGCATTAATATGTAACAGAGCAAGTGCAAACACCTTGGAAAACACTAAATTATTTAAATGCCATGTGAGCTGAACGGCAATATTACGCTTGAATGTCCCATTACTCCATTGTGCTGTTAAAGAAAAATGTACAGTTCAACATTTACCCCCATGAACATGGAAGCCCTTCTGAATTGTTTATACAATGGTGTAAAAGGAAATCGTTATGCAGTGTCAGCAAGACTAAACATTGCTGCAAACCATGTGGTGTGAATTTTTTTAGGTCTGTTTAGAACACATAACATTATACATAAATTCATTGGATTATGTTTAATACTGTATGAGAGAGAGCCTACCTAAGTAATGTTGGTTTGCATTTTTTGCTTGTTGCTCAAGACAATTGCTTGTACACACTTGCATAAGAATGCTGTGCCACCTCTTTAAAGCATAAAAGTATGGATTTCAGTCTCTGTAACATCTTTCAATCCTACTTAAATGTTGCGAAGCACAAGAAGCATGAAACCATTGCATTGTAAGTAACAACTTCAACGTTTATTTTGTCTCTAATTGTCTCATTAGCAAACATTTTCGTATGAAATGGCCAACAACTGTGGGCTTCTGAAGTCCAGAATGTTTTAAGTTTGGACAAGGAGAGGAAGTTTTCCAACAAAAAGTAAGGTCCCATCAATGACCCTCCTCCATCACATCACTCTTTATAATGTCTTGTTAGGTGTGGCAATGTTATTGAGGTTAATGTCAGTAGAAGCAGGGGAATGCTTGCTTTGATGGATGAGGAGAACCGGCATTTAAACCATGAATGCTAAGACCGACAAGACAATCCTTTATTGAAAGAAGAGCATGCATAGCTCCAAATGGGATGGCTGAGAATGAATGTGTATGTTTCCTCTCAATGTGTAATCTAGCTTGATGGTCAAGATAGTATATTTTGCTCTTCCTCATCTATCTTCTTTTTTTGACTGCGCAGAGTAATCCATTTCCCTCAATTTCAGGTCTTGAGGCTTGTCACTGAGGGCCATGGGATCAATATTTGCCAAGTTAAAACCACAGGATTATCCATCTGTCAGGGCTCCCAACAGAAGCTCTCAACTGTGACATAAATCTTGGACTGTCCTCCACCATTTGAGAAGGTCACACCTCCAAACAGCCTTTGTTATATTGTACCGCTTAAGGACGGATTAACTAGTCGATGATAACGTCACTTCTACACATACACTGTACAATGCTAAGCACAATAAGCCTTGAAAGTGCTATTATACATTTACCATATAAGATGTAATGTCACTGCTGGCATTCACATGAACAAGTTTCTGTTATGGGCTTGATTAGCTGTTATTTATTCCTGTAATAACGCTTCAGGCTACTTGTTCAGTACATTAAAGAGGCATGTACATTTTTGCTAATTTACCCCAAACGATCCATAGTTTATTGAACACACAAAATGTTTATATTTGGTTTTAGGTTTGGTCTCAAATAGTGCAAAGATTTAGCTTTATTATACATGATGTGAATACTATGATAAGAGCATTCAATTAAATGTATTAGACAAGGATTAAAACAAGATGAGTAACAATATAGAAACAGATACCAAAGGACACAATTATAAAACAAAATTAAATGTATTTGAATGTATTTGTTTTGTGAGAGATGTCTTCTAATATATACTGAAAAGATGTATTTCCTCATGTCTGACAACATTAAGCTTATCTTATATGACTGATTACGTCATGCTTTGTTAACTATTTTATATTTTGCAGATCAAAACTTTTTACGGCATAGTCATCAAGTGTAGTTTCCGTAAGTAGAACCTGGAAACAACATGTATAGTAGGATTTATTCAAACAGACTTGTGCACAGAAAAATACAGAGCAATATAAGCAATATCTCTAAAATAAGGCCCATTTCACAGGGCAGTGTCCTTGCTCAGCAGCGAAGGTCACCTGCAAACTCAGCATTAATCTCCCAAAGTGCAGTCATGGCTCCACTTTGCCCTTGGAGAGTAGCATGGCACATTTGGGTTCATTACTGTAAATCTTGGCCGTGTCTTACAATGCATTGTCTAACATGCATCACTTGCTTTTCCACATTGGTTTTTCCACATATCTTAAGTAATTAAATAAAAATGGCACACATATTGTCCTCTCTACTGGCAGAAACATTCATGTCAGAATCATATACTTTATATTATATGTTGATTGTCAATGGATACAGTTGTTTGATATCATTGAATACACTTAAGACAACATATCAAAATGCCAAATTGTAAGATATTAAACATGAAAAGGGGGTCATACTTTTCAAATTTTGCAAAAATAAGTTATTATTTATCCTTGGGACTGCTGGTTTGTCTTGATTCAGAGATCAGAACCATCTGTAAAAGATGCAGAATGTAATCCCTTTTTCCCCCACTCAGACCCAATCTTTGATAATATAAATGTGCAAAATGTATCACATTACTTTGCAATATGTAATATATCCACCGTACTATCCCCAACCAATAAACAGTTAAGTGTATACAGACTTCCACTGTTGCCTGGGGGAGTTATGAATTCAATGTCTCTTCCACACATAGACTCACCAGCTGCTTATTTTTGCCAGTCAGTCAGCACCTTTAATTGAGTAGGACACACAGATGTTATCAAAACATATACTACTGTTGAAAATAAAGATTAAACACATGTAGTTTAAACACTATAATGCATGTAAGGTTTAAAACTTAATTATGAGGAAACAATGGTTTAACATTTGCTTTACTTTGCTGTTCACGAACTCTCAAAGGATGTCACTGACAAAGCTGATTGATAAACGACTGTTTTGTCCAACCACTGACTTCCCTTGCTGGATTTTAACTTAAATTGAATTTCAAGCTCCAATGAGATGTCAGTGTTAACACACTAGAAACCCTCTCAGGGAAAATGTTGCTGTCAATGCACAAAGAGATTTTGGCTTTTCCTCCGTCTTTCTTTGGCCATTTCCCAAACATCCTCATTCATCATTCATTCAAATATACTTTGACGGCAGCAGCATTTCCCCCAACTGGTACATTCAGAAAGCAGAATATTCAACTTCTAAACGGTTACAATGCTCACATTATGTGGTGTTTTCTCTAACAGATGTATGTGATGTGTGGGTAGATTTCATTGGGGATTTTCTGATTAATGTAGTTATATAATGGATGGATGGATTGACTGATGCATGGACGGACGGACGGACAGATAGATAGATAGAGACAGATACTGTAGATAGATAGATAGATAGATAGATAGATAGATATATAGATAGATAGATAGATAGATAGATAGATAGATAGATAGATAGATAGATAGATAGATATTATAGATAGATAGATAGATGGATAGATGGATAAAAAGCAGGTTATTAAGGAATTATTAATATATATTAGAATTACGCATGACACTCGTTATATCCTGGTATGACTACTGCACAGGTAGTTTTAGTTTTAGTTTATAGAAGTGTCTAAACGTCAAGTGCGTGTTCTTGTGTCTGTATGTGGCAGTGCCTACTATTTTGCAAATGCTGTTGCAAATGTTCACCTTTGAGCAATATACAGTTATTATGATATTTAAATAAAACATATTTAATACGGCAAGAAGATATGAGGATTAACATGAACTCATGACAGTAAGCGCTTCAAAGATTTTGCAGAGCATATCATTTTACTAGTTTGCGTTAAAGCCCCTTTGCCCCCCATGTATGCCTTCTCATGTAGGATATGGATATTATTTATAAGCTTTATCAACATTGATACAGTCCAAACATAATGTATATACTAATTCCAGAGTGTCCAACTCTCAAACCAAAAAATCAAATCAGATACTGAGGTAATTTCTCATTTATGAATGTAGCTAAAATAGCTTCTCTGTCCAGAGAGCTAAAGTGGGTGGACAGTATTAATGCTCTAAATGAGTAAAAAGGATTCTCACGTACAAATGCAATTATTCTTAGAGGTCAATGTTAGACTCCTGAAAAGCTCTTCAGTAATTGATAAATGGATATGTAGCCTAGAGATGTATTTAAGGTTACTGGGCTGAGATACACCTGGAGGAACTCTTACACTGAATAATTAAAGTCTGAAGTATTTCTAGCTTAAAAATTAACAATAAATTAAACAAAATAAAAGTGTATGTATGTATTCAATTTTTTACAACTATACATTTATTTACAATACTTTTTAAAACTTAACATTTTAAGCAGTAAGTTGTTGACACAGTGATACATTGGTTCGTATGCAAACACAATTAAATATTCAAGTTAAATTAGTTATGATTTTAGTTAGCTGTGAGTATATTCTCTCTGCATAACAAAGTATAAAAGGCCGCTAGTTGGTTTTTTCGATTTCTTCCAAATATAAATTGTGCAACCATGGGATTTATGCAGGGGCGGATCTAGAAAAATATTCATGGGGTGGCAAGAGGGTGGCAGGAGATTTTGAGGGGTAGCATCCCCTAGCAGAAGTATATGCTGATTTAATCGCAGTCATATCAATCAATGTTAACTTGGAAATCCACAAGATTGATATTTTAACTCAATAACATTAGGAGACATTATTGTGGCACAACAGTAAATCCTTAAATATAAATATATAATAGACATAATTTAATGAATTTTAAATTAACAATAACAGAATGAGTTTGTTTCACTCTTAGACCAGCAGGGGAACCAAATATATGCAGACAGCTGCAATAAGTACATTAATTAACTGTCTCATCGATGTTTGTCTGAATTAATATGATAATATTAA
Source organism: Gobionotothen gibberifrons (assembly GCA_943591055.1). Taxonomy (NCBI): domain Eukaryota; kingdom Metazoa; phylum Chordata; class Actinopteri; order Perciformes; family Nototheniidae; genus Gobionotothen; species Gobionotothen gibberifrons. The sequence continues at coordinate 55,642 of CALSBZ010000090.1, forward strand.
CAATCATATCATTCCTATCAGCTGTCAATCACTGTTATGATTCACATATATTCAGTGTTATTATTAAATAAACTATATTTTTTGGAGGAGTTAATGATGAATGTTCCTCAAGATGCTTGCTCATCCTCCTTCAAATTTGAAAGACAAGTAATGACTATTGTAGCTACACCGGTCCAATAAATAAGGCCACGAACATACTGATGTATTTTTGACGGTTTATTCTCTCCCTCTCGCTCTCATTCTCCGAAGACAACGTGTAAACTATAAGAAATGAACAGTTGAAAGTTTACATTAAATCGTAACACCTAACACATTAGCAAAATCAAAGCACACACCAAATATTAACTCACATATCACAAAAGAGAAACATTTACCGTGTGCGCCTCTTGAATCCTGTAGATTATGCCAACGGCATACGTTGCCATGGCAATGCCTTCTGACCTGACTGTGGTCATGCGACTCACCGACCACATCCCAAATGTGAACCAATCTACATTTCGCTATCCAGATAATACTCTATATTTTACAATTGTCTAATTACACTCAAATTTACTAAATCATAAATTGAACATCCAAATATAATCACTTCTCAGACCGTTACAACTATCATATATCAAAATTCAAAAGAATCAAAAGAACAGTTCAGCGCCCCACAACTGTATTGCAAAGAGCTACAACGTTTGACTTTACATCAGAAAGAACAAACATTTAAGAAGTGACTAACTGCATCAGTTAGGGTTAAAAAACGTGTATTCAGCTAAAACATATACATCGCTGCAGTTATTATCCAGTGGAAAGTCCTTACCTACTGGCCTAGTTAAATCAAAGTGGTTACTTATTTTTGGCTGGGCATTGTAGTTTTACACACCGTCTTATTTGACTTTCTCAAACAGTTGACAGTTGCCACCCCATGCCACCCCGGTAGATCCGCCTCTGGATTTATGGTACTTGAGAGTCGTGAAAGATGTTATCAAGAAATAGACACACATATATATATACATATATCGCTTTTTCTACATATTTTTAAGTGATCAACAATGCCTCTGAAAGCACATCTCATCTTCCTTGGAAGAATGTAAAGTCATCATTTCCATCAACAGAAGCCAGACCTGGCGATTTGAGAGCATTCTACTCAGTGTCAGATACAAGAAAGGTTTTTGTTGTTCACTGTTACAAAGTGGGAAAAACTGGAAAGAAGGTCTCGCAATGTTTCAATACATATCAAAAGGGCCTGAAAGCACTGCAGGGTTTCAATTATCAAGAGTAAAAAAACAACACAAAAATGCGAACACCACCTGATAACCGATGTAATGATTTCAAAAGAAACACATTTTATTTGAAATTGTTGAAGAGAGAGACAGTTATGTGTAACTCAAATGTTGCAGTTTCTTCATATTGTTTGCCCAAGGTTTGTTCAAGGCATCACTTCTCATTTGATTTTACCAATCTTCTGGCTGCTATCTAATGAATGAAAAATACTTGAAGACAGTACATAATGGAACGCTTTGGCTATAAAAGTTATTATGCTCGGTCCATGAAGCCTCTACACTGGATCACTGAGTGGGAGGAATGAAAGATCGACTGACTAGAACCACTTAATCAAAACTACAGTTTGACTAATTGTCAATACTCTGCCTCCAGTGAGGAGCATCTGTAAGGAAAACAAGTACAACCAAGACTTTCTATCTTATCATAGAGGGTTTGGAGTAGTTACACTTGTTTACAGGAAGTTGCTCCTCCCAGATTGTTGCTTAAACTTGCCAGTCTGAATACACATTGTCAAAGGATTTGACAAAGAAGCAATGTTGTACTTAATTCACTCTATTTGTCATTTTTAAACCTGCTGTGACACATTTTAACTGTCTTTCATCCATGTGGATGGTGACATATTCTTGAGGATTTTCATGCAAACTGCAATGCAATGTTCCCAGAAAGTATAAGTACAACTTATTGATACAACGAGCACCTCTGATAGAATAAATATGAGGCCATACGAGTGAACATCCTTACACATATGCGGTGATGCTGGCAGCGTTGTGTATTTTGTAAAAAGTACACTGGAATGTAACCTGCATATCTGTGCCATAGTCAGCCTGCCAGAAGTGGGCCTTTGCTGAACTTATTATACTGCTTTCACCTCACAGATAAAAATCAATCTGAAGAGCACCTAGGGGGTGGAAGGGGAGAGTGAGGGTATTAGGGTAAGTGTCCCTTATGGCCCTTGATATCTCTCTGTGATGATGACCCAGGCCCACTGTGACCCTACATCCCTGCTGCTTCAGGAGAGGTCAAGATTTATGCCATGGCTGAGAACCTGAGGTCATGCTATCTTCTACCTGCCAACCTCACAAGTTTCAATGCTCAGGATAAATAAAAAAGGAAAGACAGAAAGTAAGATTCACATCTTGCATTTTTCAGTTTGAGAAACAAAAATATCCTATAGCACTTTGAGTCTGCTACAGTTGCTTGTGTCCTAATAGACAAATCAAGTTTATTGTTTAAACTATGATCCACTTGTCAAATACATATTGTGTTTTCAATGTACCTTCATTTTTTTCTGTGGAGCAATAAATAAATACTTTTGAGAAAGTACACTTAAGCTGTAAGACTGTAGTTAATGCAGGGTTTTGAAGGGCTACGTTAACTTTTAATTTAATCAACACACACTGTAGGGCCGACAACTGCAGCTGTACTGCTGTGAACTGAACTTGTAAGCATTTTGTTTTATCTTGTTGAAAGGAGTGAACAGCAGTTTACAGCTACAGCATTTCTAACTTTTTCAAAGCTTCAGTTCAATCAAAATTCAAGGAGATGTATTTCTTGTCTTTAAATAAGTCTTATCTATGATTGAGTATGGGTTTTTTTCTTCCTGGATTGCTATCAGTCATTGTCAGTCATCACAGCAGTGCAGTGAATCTAAGTGGCATTTGACGTAATGCACTCAAAGCACCAAACCTTTACCTTTGAAGAACTCAACCATTATGTCTCTTTTCACCAACCACAAAGTCAGTCTGCTGATCTGTATACTCTTCTGGGAAACGGGTTAATAGGGAGCTACAGTGGTTCCACATCATAGCTTAAACAACTGTAGACTACATACAGTATAATGCAATCGAATGCAGAAGTCATGCACATACAATAAATATTTACGGGCCTGTGTCAGAAAGGTGATGACTGTTGGCTGAACCAACACAGCATGTGTATATACACAGCCTGAGGCTGCATTCACACCAAATCAGCCGTTGCAGCGATTAGAGCAGGTTTGTGCTGCGGTGTGCAGTGTCACTTAAAAAATGCCCTATTTACCCCAGGCAACTGCACGTCGATTCATGTCTCTGTAGTCCCTCGTGGCAGCGTATGGCTCTGGTTCGCCGGTTACGTGATTGGCAACCACAGTGTGACAACGGCAGTTTTTCCAAAAGTCGAGTTTCTTTCAACAGTTTACTGCAGGCCCATGTGTTGTTGGTTTTATTTGGTATGCCCTGTGGTCCCCAACACCACAACCCAAACACACTGCCCATCATGGTTAAATGAGTCTGGTGTTTTCGCCACATGTGATTTGGTGTGAATGCTGCCTTACCCAGTCATAAATATATCAAATAACTAAGATCATTTTTCGAACATATATCCTGAAATATCCCTATAGGCTTCCTGCTGGTGGGGGGCGGTGGAGGCAGGCTTAGCACTTAGTGAATATTCAGTGAGACATCTTGAGTGTCAGCTCAGCAGGTGGGGAAAGGGTGCTGTGCAGTATGTAAACCTGCTTTGCTTTAGCTTGCAAAGAAAGTCACAGGTTTCAGTTATTGCACTGTTTCTCTGTGGAAGTTGGTTTGTTGTACATGCTGTATCATTATACACAACCTTACACTCCTCAATATACTGCAAGTCCATCGACAAGTGGGTCTTGATAATCTCACATACATCATTACCCAGTTATTATCTGATTACGCTGTGTTGACATAAACAGTTTTTACTCAGGGTTAGGTAATTATATGATACCCACATTTCCTCTCCTCTCCTTTTTTCCTCAACTTCCTTTGGCAAACATTAGCCCATCTGGCTCATGGCATTAAGCTCATCTTTGTAGAAAAAGCAGCTGCATAATACCTCATTCACACCAACGGTGTTTCAGGGCCGGCCCGGAGCTAGAGCTTGAAAAGCACCGGGTTTTCCTCTTCATACCGCAGCTGAGCAGCCTCTTAGCTCCGGAATCCGGTTCATTTCGAGCACCAAAAAATTGCCCGGCCAGAGCAAAAGCACCACATACGTCACGCTTACGTCGAGGCGGGGGAAGAGACAGGATCTACTCATGAACAACAACAGAAAGTCCGCGTTTTATCCAGTTTGTACACAACGACGGAGAAACTTAACAAGAGTTTCAGTGTTTCTGCCATAGACTGTATGTATAAAGGTTTCTGCTCATGGTGAAGCAACGTGTCTGCGTGTTAAGGTGGAACCTGAGCATTCACGTTGATCACCTCTCATTATAACTAATTATAAATCTATAAAACTATAAATATTAAACTTTACTTCACGTGTTCATTTGAGAACAGCTGTTACATACTTGGGTGAAGGTTACAGTTCATTTAAATGAAAGATACAACGTTACTCCACACTCATGGTTTAGTCCACCTTAAGAAATAAGACCGATCTCGGAAGCAGTTGTGTTTTTAAAAAAAACTTTATTGACACGAGTACACTTTATAAGAATATAGTCACCACAGAAATGACTCCGCAAAAGCTGCAGATAGAGCCATAAGAAATGAATGCAACTGATTTCATCCGCGCGGTTTGGCTTTATGAAGCAGGCACGCAAATGGTAACGTCATGACGCAAACGATGACGCAATGACGCATTACCAGTGGACTCTGGGCTGTGTGAAAAGAGCTAGAGCTAAACCGAAGAACCGGTTCTGAACCTGAAAAGCTCTAACACGGAGCTTGAACCGGAGTTGCGTTGGTGTGAATGAGGTATAAGAAAGCACCGCCGGATCTATAGTCTTTGTTGTTTTGTTCAGGAAAAAACACACAAAATGTGAGATAACACAGCCAGTGCTTCTCATATACACATTTTGTCTGCCTATACGTTTATTTTTAAACATTTTACTTTTGCTATGTTTGATCTCCATTATAGCAATGTCCAGTTGATTGTTAATTGATGCAACCAAACATTGACCTTAATCACAAAACAACAGAGAAGAAACTATGAGGGAGTAACAGGGTTGTTACATTTTATTTACTTTACACTCAACAAATAAATAAATGTGTTGGCACATGCTTCTTTGCCATATAAATGTTTGTGACAAATGTGGTATGCTCATGAAAAGTGTAAGACATTTGAAAAACCTGCACAATGCACAAAATCCGGTGGAATACAAAAGCCCTGTAATAATTGTTACCTCATTAAAATAATCCTAACCATTTTATTTAAGTTAATTACAGAATACAGTAGTTGTATTGGATTATATTGCTGAGTACAGTGTTTATAATTTGCTTGATTATTTGAGACAACAACAAATAAATGTTGGATGGATATATTCTTTTAAATCTGTAGTGTACCCTATTTTAAACATTAGACAGGGGAGTGAGTCACCGTTGTTGGAGACTGTAAAGGTATGACCTTTCAGTTTCTTAGATTTGTGTTTTTCAGAACATTGCTATATTTCTGGTCTGAGCTTGTTATTTCTTTAAAACATTAAATAAACAAATTAACTATAAAGCGAAGGCTTTATAAACCATTCACATTTGCATGTGAAAGTGAAAATGTAACACCTTAAGGTTATATTATTGAAGTTGCTTTTATTAAAACAAATGTGCAGGTGCACTGGATCTGCCCTGTCCCACTTCTGGGACAACAAATTCCACTCAAACTGCCCCCAAGTAAACTTAACTTTGCACAATAAGCTCATGTTGCCTCTTTGCATCCATCATACATCCAAGATTGATGGAGACTCCACTCACACCTGTTCTCAGTTTCTGACTAAAAATAAGAATAGGAAAGCCAGGCAGAATGAGACTATGTTTGATCACAAATCCTGATTTCAGGGCTGTACCAACTTTTGCACATTTTCTTTTTCACTGCACTATTTCTGTCCTGTATTGATTTGGCGGAGGAGACTGGCTGTCGTTACATCCTGTACTTCTGAATTTTAAAGTTCTATGAACAACTTATCTGAATTAAATCAGAATAAAATCAATAAAGTATTTAGTTATATTATCTGCATGGCCTGCCAACCTTCTGTAATGTGGTGTGTGGAGATATGAATGTGCAATGAAAAATAAAGACACCTTCATGTTGTACTTGACACTATCATGGTGTTAATAGCTGCTGCTCTTTATGTGTTTACATAGTTGATATTTTTCCTATACATACGGGACTTTATGTACATAAAAGATTAATGCTGTAGCCACAGAAAATGGCCGCTCCAAAAAGGGATGACCTACTTCCCACATTTAGCCCCAAAGGAGCTGTCTTTGGAGAAACATGAGAGAGGGATGTTTAGCCAACAGGGCTGCTCTTTTAAGCCTCAGCTGAAAATGGGTTTTAATCATAAACCGGTTCTGTTTCCTTTTTTCCCCTCTTATAGTCCTTCCAGACAATCAGAAGACATTTGATAGCTGAAGTTTTGTGTCACTTAAAACCAGAGGGAGGTGGTTTATTGGGAATTTCAAATAACATAATTGTATTAATAGATGTAAATTACCAAATGGTGAGAGGGTGTGAGAAAAATGATAACTTGTCAAGACATATCTTCAGTTACTAGTTTAAGGCAACACAAATGTTATCTCCTGTTGGGATAATCTTTTAAACGGTGCACAAATAAAACAGACTCTTTAGAAATGGGGCACACCAAGCTTTACACTAATGGTTTTCTTTTTTCAACATTAAACTGGAAAAGCTTTACAAGCCAGAGAAGAGAAACAAAGAGAAACAAATTATCTAAATCATAGCCCCAAAAAACAGTTTTTATCTTAATGTTGCAGTCAGTGATGTTACTTAAATGGATAGGAGTCTCTGAATCTGACACAGCACACTGTGCAGTATTACCTCAGGTATAGTGAGTCAGCTCTGAACATTTGGTCCTGGGCTGTGTGTAAACTGGATATATTATACATGAGATATTCTCCTTATGAAGATGTTTTAAAGACCTCCACATTCATAAATATATTATATATAAGCAAAGACTAAGAATTATGTAAAATAAAAAATATGTCCTGTATAGGGAAATTATGAATGAATGTGCAAACATTTCAGGTTATGTGGACATCCCACAGTACAAAATAAAAGGGAGGGTATTATTCGTAAGTTACTGCACAAAACATTTAAAAAACTACTTAATAAATGAAAAAGGTTTAAACTATAAGGATACATGAGCACTCTCTGGTAAACACTACATTACAGTTATTCATTGTTTTTAAAGGCAAAATATTTCAAACATATTTTATGACTATCCACGGTTTTAATAAATAAATATAGCAGCTTTGGGCTGTACACACCAAACTTATAAGGATACCAGTTTAAAATGAAAAGGTGATCAATCATTCATAAATGTGCTGCAGAGTACAGTAAGTGTACTTTTCAGGTGCTTTTCACGTATATTCCTTACTGTAATTCACGTTTGAACCCCATCGAGAACAAAAAGCTCATCCCTAGCTCTCCAGCTCCAGTTCTCTGTTCTTCTTTTTTAAGCTGCCATGTGAGCAGGGATGAATTTTAACCTAAACTCCTGCAGGCTATGTTTCAGCTTTATACTCCAGCCTGTGCTCTTGAACGTTTGAACGTTTAGCACTTCCTTCCCTGAGGCAAGATGGCCGTCAAACCCAAATAATCCTCATAAAACCCTTTCTAAATTAAATTTGTTTCTCACAGATCCTGCTCTTCACCTGCCTGTCACACAGATGCAATGTGATAAAATGGTCTTTGTCACCTCTGGCTAACACAACCAGTTTTGTTGTTGGTTTTTCCAAACATGATTGATCTGCTTACGTCTATAGTGATAATGTTAAACAAAATACAAGTATAGTGAATTTAGTGAGAAAGCTTCAAGTTTGACAAACACAAATTATCTCAAGTTCAGTGTATCCTCTGGATTGCAGTGTTTTCAGATATTTAATGTAGATCATCCCCTGACATACCTAACTGGTTTTGGGCTTGTAAGTATTGCATTAATATGCAATTAAGTTGGAAGTGATGAAGCTCGTAGGAGGAATAATTCCTGTGGGAAACCCCATTGGCTAAAACTGGGCTACAGCTTGATATTTGGAACGTGGTCTCATATGTTTGTGATCCCATGTGAGAAAAGGAGCTCAGATGCCAACTGAACACTTAGGTGCATAGGTGTGAGGCGGCACAGGTGTTGACACACATTCACAGGAGAACTAAACAAGAGCTAATCACTATGTAGTCATAAACATTTCAAACAGAATGCACATGAATAAAAAAACATATATTTTTAAGCCCATTTCTCTTGTGCACATGCATTCTGTTTTGTATCTGATTAATGTCTATGCTTTATTGTCAGGGTCCTGCATCATGTCCAGTATGTTGGGTGGAAACCATTGAAAACCCTGACCAGGTTGCCCATCACAGAGCACACACACTTAAATTCATACCTTTCCACAACAAGTACAAACAAAACAAAAAGAAATAGTGAGAACACAGAGTCACTACCATGTCAAAATTACACATGCAGAGCACAGCTACAGTCTAAAAGTAAAATGCAACCAAAACACATTTTCATTTGTGAAGGTAGAAAAACACAATGCCTACGCTGAATAAAAAACATGTAACTGAACAGAAAGATTTTATACCAAATGTAAAAATGCTTCACGAGATGAATGATCACATGAAGGAAATATGTTTAATTGATGAATACATCTGTGCCCTTACAGACATGCATGCATGTATCATTCTAAATGAACACACTAATTCATTTCATTGTGTTAGATGTGTATATTCCTATGTGGGTGAAGGTGCTTGCTACCACATTGAAGCAAAAGCTGCTCGAGGGAAATATTCAGGCCACAGTGATGAATGAGCTGACTGCAGTTTACAACATGTAAACATGCACTGCCCACTTGCCATATCTTCAATCCATTAGCTATCCTCTGTCTGCGTAAAAGCTGTTTGTTTGTTTTGTTCCCCTTTCTCCCACTCTGTGCCCCTTTTTGCCTGCAACCCTCAAAGAATCACTACCTTTTCCGTTTTCCAATTTCAGCCGCTTCCTCTGGAGCGAGGTTTGATGAATGTCGCTCACATTAGGGTGACCTCCGAGATAACCCCTCCTTTCTTTCCCAAGAAAATTCATCAGGCAGAGTCGGCCAGCCCCGGGGATGTGTGATTCAGCACTCAAGGTGAGTGTTTGTCACAGAGGCCTCAGATGGCTAGATATTGTTGAGGAGTGAGGAGGACAGAGATGTGCAGTTTCTGGAGCTCTTATAGTTTTACGAACTGAGCCAAGACATACATGCCTAATGTACAGAGCATAGAAACACCAGGTTTAAAGATGCACCCGTCAATGTAAAACAGTTAATTTATTCTAAAACACATTACTGTTTTTGTTCATCAGCAACATAATGGACCAATAACACATATTCCTCAATTAGGGTGTATTTTTTTACTTTATAATATAATGTTATTTTCTAGGGTGTTATTGAAGCCTTTGCAAAGCATTGGTTGTGATATGGAGGAGGAGAACAGGGCCTCACCCCATCGCACATGCCTTATATTTTCTAAAATATCAGGGTAAGAGTAAATCAGAGGCAGAGTAGAGGGAGGGGTTTTTATTAGAATGTGAGTGGGCAAATTAAAAATAGGGCAACATAGAGAGAGTTAGACCTGCTAAATGTTAGTCCCCCAATCTTCCTATGCAAACATGATTCATTAGACATTTTAATGAATTGTAAAAGATGAAATACAAGCAGAAAAGGACTTAAAATGTATTTGTTTGTCACTGATATATTTAAGAAAGCACATCACATGTGATGCACAGCACAGGTTCTGCTCCAGCCATGCAACTTCACATCTCACCTCTACAAGAGTGCTAACAGCGAAACAACAGGTGTGAGCAGTGACTGCACAAACACCGGTATTGACCTGTGTGACACACCAGCAACAGGATCTGCAGCCACAACATCACCTTAGTGGGTCAATCCCTTCCTCAATCCACTGAATCCATTCTTGAACCCAGGAAGCAATCCCAGGACTCAGCAGAGGTAGCTTTGTTGTAAACCTTTTCCAAGTGGTATGAAAGCGAGTGGGGAAATGGAATAATACATATTATTATTTTACTAACAGTTGATAATCATTTACGATGTGGTCAGAATTGTATCATTGTAATTTCATACAATCAAGATAATGTTCTAATATCCAAATCAAATGATTATTCATAGCTATTGTTTAAAATCCTGCCAACCTTGACGAAACATAAAGAGTTGAAAATGGGGTTTTTATATAAGAAAACATGTTCTTTTATATTTTATTTCCTCTGTCTGTGGACCAGTTGTAACATTTACATTGATAAACAAAGGCTTACATACAGCAAAACTAAAGTTATACACTTTACTGTACTGCAATTTGCTATATGCTATGTTAGAAGGAAAAGGACCACATTTCTGATGTTTAAAATGAGAGATTATGTTTATTAGGAATACAAACAGTGGCTTGTGTGTAAGGTCAGGTATTAATTTAAGATGCATGTACAGTATGATTTCAATAACTAGAGGGCAGTTGCATATGTCTACAAAGTCTTTAGATTATTGAGGGGATTTTTTATATTGACTATGTCATTGCTTGAGGAAATTAATCTATCTGCTATGTGCTGTGGGAGTGCATCCAGCACACATACTGTAGGGCACAACAAACTGCACACTGAGAAGGTCCAGCTAAGCTACATCTGCTGATTGAAATTACCCAGATGCGAGATAGTAATGTAATGTAATGCAAAAAGCTTTTATTTTGCTGGGTTGGAATGGGAAAAATGCATGGGAGGTTCAAGGTTGCCTTCCATCCAGTGGTGTAATTATGCAGTTAATGTATAAGAAGTCATCTTCATATTTTATTTTCTACAGACCCCTTCACTTTCACACCTGCTATTTACAACCCGGTATCACGGCAAGACGTGAATGTGAAAGAAATTGAAGATGTTGTTTAATTGCTGATATATTTATGATCCACGTCACGTTTTCAGTTTTGGCGGCAGTTCTTCCTGTTTGTCCAGAAGTCTTCTAATCAGGGCTCTATAAATGGAGAACTACGGCAGATATGTAATATTTAATGCAGCTGAACCGTGTATTACAATACCGTTATGTGATGACTTTCAAAGAGAAAAGCAAGCACACTCGGAATAAAGTATTATTTTATTTTTAAAAAATGTTTTCGGATTTCACATCGCATAAACACCATTTCCCAACGTGCATTGCGGCTAAACCATCGAATCACAGAGCTGAGGATCTTGCCTACGTCTGTTTCCGGTATTGTTAATGACGGATGTATTTTGTTATAGACACATTCCTTCACATTTACATTTTAATTTACATTAAAGTATTTCGTGAGGCCTTCTAAAATGCTTTTAAATATAACTACGGTTGTAGTTGAAGAGTTTGTAAATTAACATGAACCGAAGCTGTTGCCTGGCAACGCAATCGCACAACGTCACGTCCGTTAATTCCACATCCACACACATGGATTAACATCGATTTAATACATTAATGTAGCCTTTGTTTCTGCTAAAAGAGGTGTCGATCAACTGGGGCAACAAGAACATTGGCGAAATTGAGTGTGACTATTACAAAATAAATCATTATTATATTAATATTGACAATAACAACCGACCGTCGGGGTAGCATTTGCTTGGCATTTCCGGGTATATCTCCACTGGTTGGGCCATGTTACCGGGTTGATTATTTATGTATAGTTTTCAAGCAAAAATCAACCCTTAGTATTATGTGAACTGAAGTAAGATTTTACTGAACACTTAATCAACCCTACTTTTTATTTCTCCACGCATCCTTTCTACACACTTCCTTTGTTTGCATGTATTAGAGAGAAAGTGCATATCCTAGAGGCATTAGGCTCCTGAAAAAGTGCTCCTTCACATCAAATAGAGCATCCAACACAAAAGAACAAATATTAATATATACGTTTTGATAATTAAACAAGTATCTTCTGTCATGTAGCACTTAGCAGTGCTTTAAACTAATTCCATTAGCTATAACAAATTAAAGGCTAATATTCTGATGTTAAGCAGGTACAACTTGACCTATAATATACCATATGTTATTGTGTTAGCCTTCAAGTGAACCTTTACGTTGATCTTAACAACACATCTGTAACGTTTTGTGGTGACAAAATCTGTCCACAGACAGAAATATAAACACCTGACAAATAACAGAAAACAGCTTCTATGGTAGTTCTAGGTAGTAGGTGTCTTCAGGAGATATTTTTCCCATGATTACACACACATAGACTGCAATGCTGAAAACAATACCAGTGTGGCTGTTGCGTCTGGTAATTATTGGACAGATTACTAATTTGACGCAATAATGAGGCTTGATATTAAAAGAAGATATTAAAGTTCATCCTATTTGATGTGACTAGAAATGCAAAATTGTTGGAGATATTAACGGTACATGCTTTTCATGACCTCATCACACCTCAAGATCTGTGTAATAGCCTAAAATCCTACACAAGAGGGTTAGACTTATTTCATTTCCTTTTTACCACCATTTAATTCCTTTAAAACGTCTACTCTCAGTTTCGTGTTTGCCTCAAGTAAAGGTCCAACTCTTAATCCCAATGCTGGTTTACCTGCAAAGGTCCCACAAAGATAAACTGCATGCAAAACTCTTTGTGTGGTCGTCTCACTGCTCTCTTGGCTGCTCATATCTGCAGGTTGAGCTATTTCCAAGTGTGTAGACAATAGTTACTGCAGCAAATCAGTTATTCAATATTTCTTCTTTCTTCTACGTCGCTCACATTAGCAGAGAATATTGCAGTAGACTCAAGTGTGAAGACACTCATTAAAATAGGAAATATGGACAGACATTAGTTCACGTGAGAATCATCTACGGTAAATCATTGTAAAAATCATATGTAGCTTTCAGTATTGAAGCATAGGTATAACTGAAATCACAGTGCATAGTACTGTTTATCAGAATGTATTGAACTATAAAATGAATTTGCATTAAGATTAGTGTCGGCAGGGCAACAGTCCCTTAGCAGGTCTGTATGGTTCATGGTTTACTGGGATGTTATTGTTTCTTCAAATAGCTACATTTGAATAATCAATTCAAGTGCTTGGTTACAATTTCACATTATTATTGCAGCAAAAACAGAAGTTACTAGTCCCCAAGGTAATGTAAGGGTTCATTCTGTTATTCAATCTCCTACTCAGATTTGAACTTTATGAACTGTAAATGTTGATTCAAAGATTCTAATCATACAGATTTGATTCTGTGCTCCAAGATTAAGTCAGCCAATGTCATGCATGCGATGATATGCATGAATAAAAAGAATCTCACCCACTCACCATCAGCCAGTCAACTCTGGGTCAGTCCAATTGAACAGGACAATAAATAGTCCAGGAGGTGAATGGAAATGTCATTGCAGAGAAAAACACTGTAGTGTAAACAGTCTCAGTCAGTCACATAAAAATCATACAAATAATAATAATTTGTGGTGAAATATGGGTAGGCATGAATTACCTATAAACAGGCTCCTGATTATTCAAAAAGTATTTAACATACATCCCTTAATGTTTACATGTTGCTGTTTAGACTGGATCTCATTTCAACATCATGTTATTTTTCTCGTCCCTCATTTTCGTATATGTCTAGATATAGAGTAGCATTCTCTTACACGCGGTAAAATCATATAAAAAACATTTTGGATATCCAGTAAATTGTTAAATAAATGATACTCCTTTCTTGCCTCAATGGATGTTCATCCTGCTTACACTTTATTTATTTATTCATTTATTTGTATTTATCCATTTAATCAGTTCATTTATTAAACACTTTGTGCCATTATCCTGTCTATGGCACAGTTCTAAAACAAATGTATTATGTGTATGGCATTTATAACATTTATAAACAAGCTCTGCCTGTTGAGAAAGCTTTGAAAATGAACCCAGTATTGTTGGCTTTACTTTGTACGTGCCATGCTAGGGCATTTCATATTAACACAGGGGTAAGCTAAACAGTGTCTTAAATTGAGGTTGACCTTAATGTGGTATAGTGATACAGTATTAGGTTCAATACAAGGGCCTTTTGCATTCAATTCCCCTGAATGTTGTTAAACCTTGAAATACCTTATGTAACTTGTTTTACACGAGGAGCAGCGTGTAAATAAAGATATACAAGTATATTAAAATGAAAAAAAAACTTTTTCCCATGATTACACACACATAGACTGCAATGCTGAAAACAATACCAGTGTGGCTGTTGCGTCTGGTAATTATTGGACAGATTAATTATTTGACGCAACAATGAGGCTTAATATTAAAAGAAGATATTAAAGTTCATCCATTTGATGTACACTAGAAATGCAAAATTGTTGGAGATATTAACGGTACATGCTTTTCATGACCTCATCACACCTCAAGATCTGTGTAATAGACTAAAATCATACACAAGAGGGTTAGACTTAATTCATTTCATTTTTACCACCATTTAATTCCTTTAAAATGTCTCCTCTCAGTTTTGTGTTTGCCTCAAGTAAAGGTCCAACTCTTAGTCCCAATGCTGGTTTACCTGCAAAGGTCCCACAAAGATATATTGCATGCAAAACTCTTTGTCTGGTCGTCTCACTGCTCTCTTGGCTGCTCATATATGCAGGTTGAGCTGTACAAGTATATTAAAATGAAAAACAACCTTTATTTTTTTTATAAAAAACTGCAGGATTAAAAACTTTAAAATACAAAGATAACCGTGCTGACCTAGATGGATCAGCATTTTAACCAAAAACAACTTTTTTAGACAAAGACTCGAAAGTCATCCCACATAAACCATCTTCGGACTCATCCTTAAGTGCCGCTATCGCACATTTTGGGATATTCCACTTACTTTATGTCCATGCTCTTACTTGCTCCTGGATTATCCCATGTCAGGGGAGGTTTATAAAAAGGGTGCATCAATTTCACTAAGCTGTAGAAACAGCATTGTGTGCAGCTGACTTCCTGTCAGAAGGGTTTTTTGTCAGTGCAGTGAAGTCAGGAAAAGCTTGTTGCGTGTTCAGCCCAGCCTTACCATGCTGTACTGCCAATGTGTTAAGTTAGCACTGTTAGAGACTGATACTGGTAACAACGGTCACATATACTTCTATTGAATACTGTTTTTACATATAAAGCATTTTAAAGAGTTATTGACAAAAACACAACAATAACACACTAAAAATGAAGTAATTATGTTGATTTCTCACTGATGCAAGATGCATAAACAGCTCCACTACCATATCACTAATGAGGCTATGTTGCATTCACGCAGACATAGGTTGTTTTTACATTAACAGTTTTATATCTGGTGGAAAAAGAAAGTGCCATGAAGTCATTTATTACAAAAAAAAAGAATATAAAATCAGTGTGTAAACAAACAATACTGTTTAACAGTTACAAACATATACATGTTACCAATCATAGCAGATATACAGTATAGTACGCCATACATCTATAGTACTACACTGAGTAACACGTCTTATTTTGACATTTGTATTGTTAATAGGTTGTTTCATTGCTGTCTTTTAGGAATTGACATTAATATTTACAAAGCATGTTCTTACGAGGAACTATGGTGCTATCTGTTTGGTCAGATTTCAGCTTAGATTGTTAAAGTTCTCAATTTGAAATTCAGCACAGAGAAAATGCCTCCACATGGCTACTAACAGGACCATAGATGACCCGCGGCTAGCAGCTAACTGTGATAACAGTGCAAACAATAAGCTCGGGGGGCACCAGCAATTCGACAGGAAATGCGCTCGGCATTAAAGCACATTTTTCCAGTGGCCAAACTGTGGAATTACATCTTCATTGTCATTCAAGTGAAGTCTTTAGGTTGATTAGTGCCAACAATTAAAGCACCTATGGATAATCAGCCAAAGATTTCCAATCCCAAAAATAAATCTAGCCTCCGTTACAGACAACATGCCTGATTCATCGTTGTTTCCTTGAGAAATAATATAGCAAACAGGTTAACACAAAAAGGTAGCATGTGTTTGTGCTTCGATGTGTTCCATGGTTTATGTGTGGGCTGCACACGCAGAGAAGTCACATTTTTTCTACTGCGATATGAGTACATGCTAGTTTTAAAGCATACAGTATATTGTCTCCATCTGTGTATTACTTTTGAAAAAAGGCTCATTAGGTCTCCATCTGGTGGATCCAGTAAATGCTACAACCCAAGCTGCTGCAAGGCCAATTGAGCTGTAAAATTATGGAGGGTTTTTGGAAATTCATTATCAACAGATTTCCTCTAAATCAACCCCTTTTTCCCCATTTTGTTTATTCAGATGCTTTATTTTCATCATCCTTTTCAGACATAATCCAGATACAGAATGCAAAAATACCCATAAAAGTATACACATACATTATACAAAATACGGCTTCAATTGGATGTCAGTCTGTTTTTGTGAAAATAAATCTCATTTATTTAGGACACTCATCTTTTATAGGACATTGGGCACTGCAGCAATACACTTATCTATAGTGGTTTTAATTCAGCAAGCATGTTGTAAAGCAGAGAAGAAGACCGATTAGAGGAGACACCAAAGAGGGCCTTTCTCACAGGTAGCCACTACACTCTCATCTCGTGTTACAGATTGCCATCCACAGGATACGGTGGAGTTTGAAACGAAAATCATTCAGTGCTGTACCGTCATATAGTGCTTAAAATAAAACAGGTGATCCAAGATAGTAGAACATAAATACATCAGGGGGCATGGGGCATAGGCACCCGAAGCTCTCATAACTGTGAAAAAGCCTGGACATCCCTCACAATGATACACACAGTTTCTCATTACACAGCTTTAGTGAAAGACCAGATGGGAGGGTGAAAGTGTAATCCATGGTTAATACTAAACAAAGGCAGGCTGTCTGGTGGACATTTTCGCATCTGGGTGGAAGCTTGGATGCTAATGTAATGCTAATTTAAACAAGGCTTCATTACAATATTATTAGATGCTAAGTTTAGGATTTGAAGGACAAAGAGACACAAAATGTACACAAATAAAACAAAAAAGTAAAGCAGTTGTTCTTTTAGCCATTGCAGCCAAGATGCATTGAATTGAGTTGAGCTTTGAATTGAGCTTAAACCCACCACCTGTTGTTTGCTATTTTCCATACTTACCAAGTAAATACATATAATAAACTGCCAAATAAATCAGTTCTAGTGAAAGTTAAGTTCTATACTGTAGTCATAAAGCAAGCGGCTTGTATATATATATACTGTATATAATATATATATATACCTGCTTCAAAATGAGTGTAGTCCCTGTTAGGGAAAAACAGAGTAATGACTTTTCTTTTAGGTCATTGCCAGAATGTTATTGTATTCAAAGAGTCAAGGAACATCATCTTGTCTTTCTGCAACTAGGTTTGCAAAATGAAATGCAGTTGTAGTCTTTGTATGCCAACATGACCAACCACAAACGGATTTACATTTTTAAATATTTGCATCAGGAGGATTTAAAAAATGGCAACAGAAACATGAGTGGATTCCCTGGGGAGATAAAATGGCCAGCATCTTAACATTGACAATTGACATCAGGGAACACTTGTCCCTCAACTTTCATATTCAAGCACCAAGCATCATCAGTGTTACACACAGACTCTGCCTTCTCTCGTTCTGTCAGAGTCTTGAGATCTGTCTAAGTGCAATAGCTTGATCTAGGAAGCAACATTGGAGCCTGGACTCTGTTAAGATGTGGGTACGATCCTGCTGCTATGTTTGCCTGATGTCTTTTTTCGTCAATCCTATTTCCCAACAACAAGACATCAGCCAGGAGCAGCATGAGTAGAGGAATAGCCTTAGCTCCTAGGCCAGGTCAGCTTAGCTTCCATATCCAGTCTCCTCCATATATTCCTCTGTGTTTGTTCTGGCTGAGTCTTCTGAAGATCCTTTTTTTCCTATAATGTTGATAAATATATCTCTGTCATACGCCACAGTGGGAGTAACCGTCTGACGCTTTGCATGTGTTAGATAGATATGTCTTTGTAGTATATATGCTATGTAAGGTTAGTATGTTAGTCATAACAACAAGATACAATAACACAATGTAACTGACTGTATCATTGGAATTTCTTTAAGTCTCATATGTTAAGCTTTAACAATACATTATATCCATGTGTTTACTGTGGTTGCAGGCTACACAAGGAAACCCAGATCCCTCTACCCAACAACATAATCTAGCTCATCCAAGATGATCCCTAGCCACATGAGATATGTGAACCCACCAGCTTCCACATCTGGGTCTCCTTCCTATTTGACTTTCCACAAATCGAAGAGGCATCTGTTGATGCCTTAACCACCTCTCCTGTCTCTACTCAGTGGGAAGGAACAAGTTTTGCTCAAAGCTCCTTCTGGATGCCCCCTAACCCTTTCTCACAGAGTGTTAGAGCCATTTTCCTTTTGTTATTATTGTCTGAATGTTAGGCTTAATAATTATATAAATTAGATTATACTGTAAATTATCTGCTATTTTGTGAGTCACATTATGGTTTAAAATGTATTAATTTAAGGCTCACTTATTATTTGTTATGTGCGTCAGTATCACGTGCACGGCTATATGCCTATATATGGTAGATTGATAGGACACAGCTGATGTTGATGAGATGGGAAAACGGAAAAGTCTTTTGACCTTGTTATTTTTGTTACTTTGAAAAGTGATACACTTAGTTACTATGAAGCGAAGAAATGTGTCCTGTGGATCAAATGTGTCCGTGTGGATCAATGAATAAAGCTCATCTGATTCAACTACGATCTCCGCTGAATTGTTTGGAAACAAAGAGAGGCGCGTCAAAACCCACAACCCCGATAGAGGTGGCTATTAAAATGTAGACAAGGATTAAAACGCCACCACATTAGTCAAAAGACGCCGCAAGCTGTGGATAAAAACTTCGAAGGACAAGCACAGGATTCGTGTGGATTTCAGCTCTGCTTTGGAAATTGCGGACGGACGTTCTAAAGTACCGAGGAGGAGGCCGTGAGTAAACCATGCCGGCCCGGAATTTATGAATGAAACGCTGCTTACAATGGGATCGCTTCGTCAAACACTGCAAGTACTGATGTGTGCATAGTTACGGATGTTTGACAAAACGAAACGGGAAATCCA
>CALSBZ010000090.1:124700-136238 GCA_943591055.1 Gobionotothen gibberifrons
CCCCCCCCCCCCAGCACCGTGGCTTTGAGGGGAATATGCTACCCATCGAGACTGCTGTATCTCGTATTGGGGCAGCGACAATGAGCTTACCCCCCCAAGCATGCAGCTATGAGGGGAATATGCTATAATGAAATAAATATAATCTAACCCAGCAACCACCTGGTATGCAATAACAGAATCCTACAGATATACATCTTTGAACGTTACTCATGCATCGAGCAATGCAAGGGTTCATGGTCGTTTGTGATGAAAGGATCTCGTTCCTGTGAAGCATGATATAGCGCTGGTGGGCAGAAGATGACCGACGGCCCAGGATGCACAGGGTTGAGGTAGGCGGGGAGCTGCGGTTGTGGCTGCGCAGATTCTTAAACAGTGGGAATAGCGATCTGGGGGCAGGTCGCAGCTTAGGCAGAGATCACGCAGCTTGGAGGAGAACCCTCGTCGTTGGGTTTGCAGCCATCGAATAAACATGGGTGCCGACCCATGTGTCGGAGGGCAATGGTGCGAGAAGTTCAGCATGGAAGATAAAGGATAAAGAAAACAGTGTTAGTTTTAGCGATGATTATTCGGGGTTCCGTGACTTCCCAAACAGAACTGTCAGACATTGAATGTTTCAAAACAGTGTGTATATTTGATCTACAAAGTTAATTCAGTAAGGGCGAGATTATGCTGAGGATTAAAAAGGTGAGAGGTCCGTGTATATTCGCCGCCTGAGAAACCCATAGAAATCTGTAACGACTGCATCTGACGTTTATCAATGTATAGTGAAACCCCTTTTCCTGAACTTATACCTTAACCTTTGCACGGGTGCAAGTTAAGAGGCAGTATTTATCATTGCGTGGAGGACGTGCCTTGGCCCTTGATGAGCAAATGAATGAACTATAGCTTGGCTTTACACTTAGCACTTGAAGATGCAGGATTTGAACGAAAATACAATTAATGCATGAATAACTATTATATCTATTGCACAAGTACACAGAGGAGGTTGGGACAGAAGAAGATAAAGTACCAAGCTGAATTGTATGCTTTGAATCATGCTCTTGGTTAGAGGCAGAATATGGGAAATCCTTGAGGCTTGACGTGTAGATCCAGAGTCATTTGGTTGAACGAAGGGCATGGCAAGCTGGTGGGGCAAACCACTCATTGTGAAATCCCCCGAACCAGCAGAAGGTGCAGCATCTGTAAGTAACTAGAGAGATCTGAAGACACCGCAAGGTCATTATAAGAGAATGAACATAACATTACAATCGTCGCAGAGGGGCTAAGGACCAAGATCCGTGCAATGACCATCTCTAAGATTGCATTCATGCCGAATAGTCCGCGTCTTTACGCCAGACGCGAGTGCATTACATCGTTTCATTTGCAGAAGGTTGGGTTTGCATCACCCAAGCAACCTCAAACGGACTATGAACTGTCAACTAAAGTCATTGTACGGAGATGCTTTTCCGACAATGCAGGACATTAATTAAGCGGATAAAATGCAGATCCCGCAATTTCTACAGTAGCCTGCATCATGCAGTTATTCTCATACTGCTGTTAATCTGGAGAGTGTATCAACAGACTCTGCGGCCAGCGCATAGGATTATAAATCAGACGACGTGCATTAAAACATAACATAAAATGAGACGTTATGCAGTGAGGAGGTTTCACCGATGACAGGTGGCTCTGATGAGATTGTACCACTGCCTTCTCTGTACACAGGGGACCAGTGAGGTAAGCAGTCACCAGAATGAATACATGACCCTATAGGTTATTGGATGTTGCACACAGCATAGATAGCAAAACAAGCGATGACGCGCAAATAGTTTGTTTCCCATTTTTTTTTTATGCGGACTATGTAACACCAGCAATGAACCTCTCCAGAGTTTGCTAGAGAGCGACCCAGGACCACCTCTTTAGGCCGGGCAGAGGTACCTAAGACTATGGTGCCTTAAGATTTGGACAGAAAGGCTAGCGCTGTTCCTTATAAATATAAAACATCTCTTTTAGAGAGACTATCAGTGGGAGACCATGATTAAAGGCAGTAATCAGTATTGAATGTATTACAACTCTAATATGTAGTATAACGTAGAGCACTTGAACATTTGGAAAGGCGCTAAATAAATAACATGAATTGTAATTATGGCTGTTCTGAGGCAGGACAGCTTGTCTGGTGGCAGTGAAGCTTGCATCAGCACACTAACGAGAATGACACAGGATAATCCTAGACGTGGGGCTTCCAGTTCCTGTTCTGAAAGAGGTAGCCTAGCTGTTGAAAGTTTTGTCTGGGAAAGTTAACTAGGAAATCATTACAAATTGAAAATGCGCATTTGATTGTAAAACCTTAAAATATATATGCCACAGAAGGCATATGGGATGTCTGCTTTCCCTGCCATGTCATTTACAGAGCATAGAAACGGGAAATCTTTAGTAGTTATTAATACTCTTGACAGAATAATCGTGAGGAACTAACGGCTCAATAAAGAACGTTGCTGGAATAATTCCTCCTAGCACTAGGCTAGGGGCCTGTCATGTTTTAAACGTTTAAATAGCAGCACTTGTAATACTCCTGGCTCCTTTAGTTCAAACTTCAGTCTTGAGTGCGGGTTTCAACAGACATGGGTCCCTGGGAGTCAGCATAACCTGCTAAGAAACCTTGATTTAAGCCTGTGATAAGGTCATTTGCAAGCGCTATACATTTTTAAATTATTATTATTTGACCAACATCTGTGATTAGAAAGAGCTGGAAACGATTTGCAGCATGAAGCCTCCTGAAGCACACCCAGCAAGGGGCAGAATGTTGCAGGTAGAGCTAAATCCCTGTGAGGGAAACTCTTCTTGGTAGGTGATTAAATGTACATGGCCGCTTGGCAGAGAATGATTCATGGTATTCATAGAAGAGACACTGTAGGAGAGATTGAGTCTAACATGATGGTCAAAAATGTATCGAGCTTCCCTTCATATTCACGTAACTAAAATGATTAATTTATTTGCATTTTAATTTAATTGATTTATAGTAGACTAGTATAAATATTTATACACTTACAACTCTGTATAATTGCCTCACATATGACTTGGAGCAGGCCAAATATTCCATAATAAAACATTGCTTTTGCAGAATAGCAGAATAGTATTATATACCTGTCAAGATGCACTTCCTGAGGAATTGCTGCTGCAGGGGGCAGGAAGCTAGAACTCGTGGCTGGATCTGGGACTCCAATTCCCAGAATCCTCGGGGGTGTGACGTCAGCGGGACAACGTGGTTTACGCGGAAGTAGAAACATTGTTTACATTGCAGGCAGAGGAAATCGATTGTTCACGGGAATATATCGTGAAATTAAAGGTTTCGAGCGCTGATTTTACTTCGAGAAGGTAGGACAGGATGGCAGGTACTTTGGGAATGCCGGAGTTAGCTTGCTCCTGCCTTTGTTGGTGTTTAAATACCCGCCGACCGAGAGACCGTGCGACTCTTAGTTGACACACAAGAGAGGGGTTGTTACCTGAGCTGGCGTAAAACTCGGGACTTCCTCTGGCCCAAAGGATATTAAAAGCTACTCCAGATGAGGACGGAAGGGACACCCGGAAGTGTGTCGTGCGGGAGCTGTGGCTCGTTCCAGCGGCGTCTGAACCATGCTCTGAGCTAGCCTATGTTTCGGGAATGAGGCATTTCTTACGGCTTCTTCGCGTATGATGATTCGGCTCCAGAGTCGGAGATTGCAATCGACATTTGCGAGGACAGCACCGGCAGGCAAGCAGCAGCAACATGAAACACAGCGGCAGGAACATGAACGCAGCAGATAGCAAGTGAACACAGCAGTGGCAGCAGGCAAGCAGCAGCGACGTAGGTAGCTGCAGCAATCGCAGCAGCAAGCAATGCATGGAGAGAGATCTGGCAGGTTAAATAGAGCGGCATATTAAGGAGACTCTGTTTGGTTGGTTGTAGAGTGGCAAGGGGCGTTATGTATGAATGCAGCATAGTCCTCGAGTTGACTGCCTGAACTAGCTCGCAGGCTTCGCCCCATTTGTTGTATCAGTACAGTTTTGAAGCTTTTGTGCTTTTCCTTGCCATAGTACACTTTGGACAATATGAAATATTTCAGGATTGCACTTTTAACTTACTTCAAATGTTCTCACTTGCTTGGTTTCAAAACATAACAAATCCCATTCCGTGTCCTGTTATTGTTTACTTCCTCTCTGCCTTCTTCTGGTGATTTATCTGACGTCCAGCGCTCCGTCTTTTAACCTCTTTTCCTTTCTCTTTCTTGATCCTCCTTAGCAACCTTCATTATAGTCCTTGACAGTGGTCTGTACTACTGTATTAACAACGTGTGACACGTTGTTAATACAGTAGTACAGACCACTGTAACACGTTACGTGTCACATGTTAAGAATCAGTAGCGTGGCGTGGGAAAAAAAATAGGGGAAGCCAATAATACGTCCTTTCTTTTGGGTCGGGGGTGTGGTGGTCAATGTAATAACGTAACCAGATGAGTGATTACAGCACCCGGTATCATTTTACACACATTTGTATCATACAGATGCAGGATTTACACACGCCTGTTATCTAACCGACAGGTCCGCACACACTCTCCAGCCGAAACTCTAATAAGCATTCATTCACAAACTAAATCAGGAGACCTTTAACGTTTTACGTCCGATTCGCTCCTTTTTTCCTCGCTGTACACAGCTCCAGTTTGGGCATTGGCCTGTCATCAGATTTCATTTTTAGTTGCTGCTGTAGCGGAAGTTTAGTAAAATTATTTTTGATTAAATACTCCAAATCTCCACCCTCCATAATTGCACTTGCTTCAGTTGCTTGCTACTTTCTAACGGCGGTGAGAGTGGTGCAGTAACACTATCTATCGTCTATCGATTAGATTTATGATTCAAAAATTATAAAAGTAGGGTAGACATGTGGATATTATCCGACTGAACAAAACGTGCATTTATCTAACAGGTTCGTTTTCCACTGACCTTATTTCCAGCTATTTTCCAAAATCCTATGGAGAAATCCCATTTATGTTGAGGGAACCCGAGCGCAGCTTACTTCCGGGCTTTAGGACGCGTCACTACAACACTAGGTTGATGCGATTTGATTGGATTGTGAGGCAAGGGAAACCAGCCGCCTCTGGCTTCCCTTGGCATGGCCCTGACCAATCACAGGTTGGCAGGGGCATCACGTGAGCCTCATCTGATTGGTCAATTCCTCCATTTTTTTTCACCAAGGGAAGCCAGTTTCGGCTAGCCTCCTCTCGCAACAGAGAGTGCAATCTACTGTTTCACCATAACATCCAGAGGGCGCTGTTTCACTCTTTGTAAAATACTCACTGAGAATGGGGGAGAGACGGGCCGGCAGCAACACACAACAAAGAATTTCCGAAACTAAACGAAGTGTCTTTATTTATTTATTAAAATTATAACTACAATCCGAAAAAACAGGGGAAGCCTGGCTTCCCTTGGCCTCCAGGAGAAAACGCCACTGTTAAGAATGTACAATCAGAATCGAGTATTCAACTAAGCCGTGTAATACAAGTTGTTAGTAGCCTTAAGGGCCTACAGTTGTTATGTTATACCACATTGCCCTTCATTGGATGTATAATGAGCTGCACTAAACTACATTTTAGCATTTAAAATACTTAGCCATTCTTTTGCGGTTATTTTGGTGAAAGTAACTAAAAAGTAACTAAAAAGTAATGTAACTCATTACATTTCAGAGACAGTAATATTGTAATGTAACTTATTACTTTCAAAAGAGAGTAATAAGTAATATGTAATATATTACATTTTGGAAGTAACTTGCCCAACACTGATGATTACAAGCATGGGCAATTTAAAGTAATCATTACGTGAGCAAAAACAGCTTCCTCATCAAACTCCCATTTACACTGCAAATAAAAGTGATACTCTTAATGGCCATGTAAAAGGTTGAACAGACATTGACAATATATTATTTATGATTGTAATAAATGTCTTAGTTGATACATAAGTGAATTAAACTGCATTCAACTAACTTGAACAGAAGATTCAGATGTTTCCGGATCTGTTGTGTTTTGTTCCTCCTAGTTAGAAAAGAAAATACTCTCAATTAAGTAATGAAATGTTTCGTAAAGGCTATGTCAATGATATATTTGAATCCTTTGTCTTTAGGTATCATTAAAGCTTTTAACAGAGTGTATCCACATAAAGTGAGATCAATGAGACTATTAGAGTATTTGTGTAACGGTGTATACATTACCAATAACAACTTGAGTCTTTTCTTGAATTTTAGTCTAGTTCCAACAATGGGGATCAACTCAGCAATTGTTTGATCATCCAGTTCATAAAGAGCTTCCCTGTCAATGTGTTGCTCTGTAATAAAAAAACAAAAATAATTCATGGATGAAAAAATAATGACAAATATTTATTTTTTAATAAGGATTACAGCCTCGGAGTGCATCGCCTGGATCTCTGTGCTGAATGTACAATAGCTTTTGTCTTGATTTCTGCATATAAACCACAAGATACTACAGAACATCATTACTTTGAATGTAATTATGTTTTGATTATTGAAAATGTGCAAGATCTCAAAAAGTTCAAAACAATAATCAACAAAAATAAAAGATTTTGTAGAATAAAGAAAATTATTTTGATGATTCATTTAGACAACATTTTTGCCCAACAAAAAGCAAGGGAATACTTTACCTTTAAATGTTTGTATCAATTCGCTGAGACCCCATTGAGTTAATTTGTTGTAAACAAACTCATCCATGATTAAGAATAGCAACTGGAAAGTAAATAAATAATAGTTGTATTCAACAAAATAACTACTTGTGAGAGTTATGATATTTTAATAGAAAAATAAAGTGTTATTAAAGTGATAATGGTAGCCTAATTAAAATGTTTATTTGAAGCATGTAGGAAATATTTGTGTGATCACAAGATAAGCAAAAATAACTGAGTACACATTTCAGAAATTCATTTCTAGGAGAGTCTGCTACTTACCTGCTATTTGCACTTCATAGACTTTTAAAGAAACATGAGCTTTCAAGTTTTCCAGTGGAATTTAATCTATGTAAAATAAAATAAATTATTCTGAATCAAAGATCAATTGTCAAAATATCCAACAGTTTACACAAGTACAGCTGAAATTAACATTTGAATCATGAACTACTCTATGCCAGGAAATTCATTAGCGTTTGTATTTATTTAAGGCAGAAACACCGAACAACATGGTACAAAAATATATACATACCATGTAAAAAATAACATACAGCTCCCATACAGAGCCTGGGACAAAGTTAGCAACCAAACAAGAAGCCCTAATAAATTAACATACAACATACAAATAATTTCATATAGAACATGACTTACAAACTTAACAATGAAACAAAAGAATATGAATCGTTCCAAAGCTTACCCGTAGCGTACAGCCTGTTGATATGAAGCCAAAAGCAGGTTAAAGGAGTCTCTCGCTTAGTATCCCAATAACTGCCCAACCCAACCTTGAAAACGCAACTTAAAGTATTTTTGTTTCCGCTGATAGGTGCAGAACGTTACTCCTCCCACACTAAATTAAGCGTTATTTTAATGCAATTTGAACTGCATTTGTGTCTGAAATGTAAACCCTTATCCTATTCCCTGTTAAAGTTGTCCTTTTCTCTAATCATGTGGGCATTTTTATGTCAAGTATTTGTATAATTCTTACCTCTTAGGGTAGAATTAAGAAGTTTAGAATGTGAAACAACTCTTCAATTCTGAAACATTACATGAGGTCTCTATAAGGGTGGTACACTTTGGGACCAATCAGTAAGTAGCACGTTGGTGACATTAAAAAGCACAATCGCATTACCACTCATTATACATTTAAAAAGCTGCACCCTAGTGCCGAACTGGTTTGGCAGGAAGAGCAAATGGAAAATGATTTGATTATCGAACAATAGAAATGTAATGTATGTTATCAAAAGCCTAGAGCAGATCGATCCTTTAACAAGAACATGAGCAATACAAGTTAATTGTATTGGTTTATTGGAGTGTATACCACATCAAATACATGTATGCAATAAGAATTTTGTGAGGAAAAAAAGAGTAAATAACAAGGAAACAGATAAGCCATTTTGTCCTTTAAAATAAGAGAAAACAGATAAAAATCATTCTTTGAGAAGCCTAGTCTACTTCAAAATCCCCCTCCAGTAGTGCTGTGATCAATGTTGAGGATTTTATTAATTCATACATTTCAGCCTAAACTTATCAAACAATGCTAAACAGAATATAAACAGATTCAAAACCGGAAAATACATATATTAAAAATACAACTGTTAAAGCATTAAAAGCAAAACGTCTCTATAGTGAGGATTTTTTCACTGGGGGATCTCATTCAAAGCATAACAGAAGACAGCATAGCAACTCATAGTTTGTCATTGTAAGGGAAACTTCTGTAGCAATGGAGAGTCAGGACTCAGAGAGACACAAGGAGACCTGGAGCTTTGATGGCAAACACTGGTGGTTTATTTTGAGTTTCGGCCGGAGAGTTGACAAGACAGGTGGTGTGTCACGAGTTGACACAGCGGTTGCCAAATCAATTCTGAAGAACTCTTTCTGCAGCTCGATGTTTTATCTAGTTCGGAGTGTAATAATCAACATTCTTTATCAGTGAGACTAAACAATATGGACCCTGAATCTAACTAGAGCTCTCGTCCATAGAAAAGAATGCGCGCCAGGGAACCTTCGTCCCTGAACAGTAATCTACCTCATGGTGGCTTGTGCTCTGTCATAATCTGGCAACAACAATGCGCCCAAGCTGCCCCTCCTTAAAAGAGATAGCAGCAATACCCAAGGCCGTAGACCTATGCCATGAGAAAGGAGACAGTGAGAGGAGAAAATGATGAACTGTGTCGAAGTTTGAATACCTAAGCAAATTATTTCCCTAACAGTCATTATGGTCAAAATGTTCCCAGGGGTCTCCTCCTCTCCAAAACAAACTGACCCAGAGAGTAAAGCTGCTTCAGCACTGAATAAAGTAGTTTACTTTTAAAGTTAGTGTTTCCTTGATGGATACAAGCCAGAGAGGATACAAGCTAATGCAAAGTGACCTTAGCTTCTCTGCAAACAGTTCTGGAGGTTTAACGTTTCATAGTTGATCTGTAAGTTCTCTTGCATTGCCAAACATTGGTACAAACCAAGGTGTTAACCTCTGATTGTCGTCCTAGAATCGGACATAAATCTGCCTAGAAGTCCTGTTGCCTGAGCTCGGGTAAAAGCCTGTTAGTTAAAAAAGACCAAGATGTAAAGTGTTTAGTAAAAGGGCATGAAAACTGGATACAAAAGTACATATTTATGAAATCTTCTAGCAGGCAACTAAAATGCTGATGTGCACAAAAGCAGGGGTGGGGTGGATGTGGGGGTCGCTATTGACATGGAGATATTACTTTATGGGCTTTAAAACCTAAGCTTTTCATCAAACTGCTTTTTTTAATAGGATTTTTAAATAACATGAATTAGGGCACCACATTATGCTACCACTAGAAAACACTCAAAGTCAACAGAGATAAGAACTTTAAAAATGATTGAGACCCAATCCAGAGGCTTCGTGTCTTTTATCCTCGTTATGTTAACAGGCGTCTGCTGTTACTCTCCACGGATCAACCCTGAAACATAAACCAGAGGGACAAAGAGCGATGTTGTGAAATGTAATATTAATAACAAACATTGTTAACATCTTATTAACAGTTTGGATCATCACTAAAACCTACCTGTGCACATCATGGACGCACTGTAGCTGCTTGACCGGGTGAATCACTTCTGTAATAAAAGCACTGTTAGTATTATTCAGATAAGTCATAATCCAGACAATATGTATATTTTACCAGTGTTGTAGTCAAGTCACCAATTCACAAGTCCAAGTCACTCTTGAGTCAAGTAGTCAAGTCCGAGTCACAAGTCTTCATTCATCTTAGTGGATATATGTGTTGAAATGCTGCTCCTCTACATTGCTTTTATCCTGTCATTTTATACAAATTTGTCTATTGAACTGCTGTGAAGCGAGTTTGGCTACATTACATTACATGTCATTTGTTAGATGCTTTTATCCAAAGCGACTTACATACATTCAGTACTGTGGACAATCCCCACAGGAGCAATTTTAGGTGAAGTGTCTTGCCCAGGGATACAACAACATGCTGACTGCAGTGGGACTCGAACTTGCTATACCCTGATTCGAAGTCCAGCACACTTCCACTGAGCCACAGCCACCCAAGGCTACAAGTCTTGTATAAAAGGTGCTATACAAATATAAAGCTTATTACTAATAATAATATTATTATTATTATGGTTATTATTTGTATTATTGTAAAAGACCTTTAATATGTCTAAATATATTTAAAATGAGTTACCTTTTAGAGAATATTATTTTGCATGCCAA
This sequence comes from Gobionotothen gibberifrons, assembly GCA_943591055.1. Lineage (NCBI taxonomy): Eukaryota > Metazoa > Chordata > Actinopteri > Perciformes > Nototheniidae > Gobionotothen > Gobionotothen gibberifrons. Next base: position 135,076 of record CALSBZ010000090.1, read on the forward strand.
TATTTTCCTATGGTAAAGTTTTCGTTTTGCACTTTTATTTTGATAGTAGGAACTTTTACCGGAAGTCAATGGACAACGGAATAGTGTAAACACACATGTATAATGACGGATAGATGACGAATACATTAACATATACTAAGTAGTTGCATTCGGTTTTTCGCACCTGGCTGTGAATGCGTGAGTGGCAATAACTCTCCTTACCAGCAGGCGTCGGTAGTGTGTATTCGTCATTCAAAAAAGTCAACAACCGGAAGAAAGACTGCGTGATACACCGAGAGAAGAAGAACAGACTGCGTGATATAAACAAACAACAAATAGCGTGTGCGTTCCATTTTCACTCTACAGCGAGAAGCTCATGGGGCTTTCCCAAACCTGTGTCGAGAGCTGGAGTTAAATGGAATCTCAGATTTGCCTTCTTAATCGTTTGTTTGGGTCCCTCACTTCCGTTTCGCTTCTCATGCACCGATTCGCTAGCTGAACAGCCAATCAGAGTGATTTATTTTGCCGATGGCCTTTTACCGACAGCCTACCGTTTCAACATGTTGAATCGGCGGTGGAAGGTGTCGGCACGGCCGAAAATACGGTGCGGGACACACCAATCTGAGTAGGGCGACAGGACGCTCATCGACGGCCAGACATCTATCAACATCTATCGACGGCCGAAATCGGCCCGGTGTGTCAGGGCCTTTAGAGTCAAGGGTGTAACTTTGGTTTGAGAAGAGGGGGGGACACAAAACAGAGGGTCCTCCACAATGAAACATTTAATTCCATTTCCTGCCTTTCTACCAATATATTACGGACTATGGTGTTAAAACATCCAAGAAAAATGTGTAGTGTATATAATGAGTGTGTAAAGTTATCTAGTATCCTATCCATGTGAACCTGTTTTATTTGTGGGTGGACCTCACATCGTCTAGGGGGGTCCGGGGGCATGCAGATACAATGATAATATTAAAACTGCGGTCGCACTTGTGCGCGCAGTGATGAGCGGGCCCTCGCGTCCGTGTGTCTGTCGGGGAGGGTCGCTGGACCCCCCCCCCACCCCCAGTCCTCCGAAATGAGCCGTTTGTCATCCCGCTAAATTGTTTACCTGACTTTGCGGTCCTTTGTTTCTGACCAGGAAATCTTAGGCATGTGCGCCAGTTGTGTTGGTACCATTTTTC
>CALSBZ010000090.1:136338-161403 GCA_943591055.1 Gobionotothen gibberifrons
TGTGTGTGTGTGTGTGTGTGTGTGTGTGTGTGTGTGTGTGTGTGTGTTTCTGTTTGTGTGTTTCTGTTTGTGTGTTTGTGTGAGAGTTGATGTGCCGGGCAGACAGGCGGGTCTCAGTAGCTTAAGGTAGTATCTGACATATAAATGGTGAAAAATGGTACATTCTCCGTTAGCTTACGAGCTCCATGTTGAAGCGATCGACTATTCCTTCGCAATGTAGCATCACATTGGATATGCGCTTAAGTTGCCCTAGATTGGAATTTTTCCGATCATTTCCCTATGACGAATTTGCACAAATGTGCTTAAAATGAATGAAAAACGGCCATTTAAAAAAATGGCCAGCTTTCTGGGGGGCGTGGCTAATGAAAATCAATTTGAAATATGTGTGCAATTATAATAGCAATGTTTATACAGCGTTTCGTGAATATTGGAAAAACTATATTGTAGTAATTTGGAGTAATTTGCGACATGTAAATCGTCAAAAATTGAAAATTCTCCGTTCGCTTACGAGCTCATCGTTTGAGCGATCAACTATTCCTTCGCAATTTAGTATCACATTGGATATGGGATGAACTTGTCCTGGACTGGAATTTTTACGATCATTCCCCTAGGAGGAGTTCGCAGAAATGTCCTTAAAATGCATGAAAAACGCACATTTTTCAAAATGGCCGACTTTATGGGGGGCGGGGCTAATGAAAAGCAATTTGAAATATGTGTGCAATTATAATAGCAATGTTTATACAGCGTTCCGTGAATATTGGAAAAACTATATTGGAGTAATTTGGAGTAATTTGCGACATGTAAATCGTCAAAAATGGAAAATTCTCCGTTCACTTACGAGCTCATTGTTTGAGCGATCGACTATTCCTTCGCAATTTAGTATCACATTGGATATGGGATGAAGTTGTCCTGGATTGGAATTTTTCCGATAATTCCCCTGGGATGAGTTTGCAGAAATGTCCTTAAAATGCATGAAAAACGCACATTTTTCAAAATGGCCAACTTTCTGGAGGGCGGGGCTAATGGAAGCAAATTTGAAATATGTCCGCAATGATAAGAGCAATGTGTATACAGGGTTTCGTGAATATCGGAAAAACTATATGCGAGTAGTTTGGAGTAATTTGGAGTAATTTGTGACATGTAAATCGTCAAAAATGGAACATTCTCCGTTCATGTACGAGCTCATCGTTTGAGCGATCGACTATTCCTTCGCAATTTATTATCACATTGGATATGGGATGAAGTTGTCCGGGATTGGAATTTTTCCGATCATTCCCCTAGGAGGAGTTTGCAAGAATGTGCTGAAAATGCATGAAAAACGCACATTTCTCAAAATGTCCGACTTCCTGGGGGGCGGGGCTAATAAAAGCAAATTTGAAATTTGTCCGCAATCATAAGAGCAATGTGTGTACAGCGTTTCGTAAATATCGGGAAAACTATATCCGAGTAGTTTGGAGTAATTTGCGACATGTAAATCGTCAAAAATGGAAAATTGTCCGTTCGCTTACGAGGTCAGCGTTAGAGCGATGAATTATTCCTTCGCAATTTAGCATCAAATTGGATATGGGCTGAACGTGTCCTGGATTGGAATTTTTCCGATCATTCGCCTAGGAGGAGTTCGCAAGAATGTGCTTAAAATGGCTGGAAAACGCACATTTTTCAAAATGGCCGACTTTCTCGGGGGCGGGGCTAATGGAAGGCAATTTGAAATATGTCCGCAATCATAAGAGCAATGTGTATACAGCGTTTCGTGAATATCGGAGAAACTATATGCGAGTAGTGTGGAGTAATTTGGAGTAATTAGCGACATGAAAATCGTCAAAAATTGAACATTCTCCGTTCGCTTACGATCTTATCGTTTGAGCGATCAATTATTCCTTCGCAATTTAGCATCACATTGGATAGGGGCTGAACTTGTGCCGGATTGGATTTTTTCCGATCATTCCCCTAGGAGGAGTTCGCAAGAATGTGCTTAAAATGCATGAAAAACGCACATTTTTCAAAATGGCCGACTTCCTGAGGGGCGGGGCTAATGGAATCCATTTACAAATATGTCCGCAACTCCATGAGAAATGTCTGTGCCAAATTTCGTGAAGTTCTGAGAAACTATATGTGACTACCACACAATAGGGGGCGCTAGTGAGCTGTTTTTTTGAAAAAGTAAGTTTTTTTTTTACATTCTCGAAAAGGTCGTGGGCTCTGACGTGTGTCCCAAGTTTTGCGTCCGAAGCTCATTTTATGCTATCGCAATTTAAAAAATATATATAGGCCACGCCCACATTCTGCATTTCTTGCGACGCTTTAAATCTTAGTTCGTAGTCACCCCCAGAGTATGTGTAAGAAGAAAAAAAAAAAATTCGTCCATCCGTTCTTGAGTTATAAATTGGTGGTGTTTTTGGCACCCCCTATTGGCCAAAATGAAAATAATTTGGTGTGCCTATTCCCCAAGACAGACTGAACCTATCCACCAAAATCTGTGGTGAATGGATACATTGTTGATGAGTTATGAGCGTTTCTTTCTAAGCCCCGCCTTTTTGCGAGAACGTTTTGATTCATGGTGGCAATATTTATATTCTGAACATGCTCATTTTCTTGGGTAATGTGTCTGACCCTCCATCGATGCTGTATACGAAGTTTGGTGTTGAAAAAGTGAACATTGAAATTTAAGTGAATATTTCACTGTTTTGAACATTATGCTAATTAAAAAAAAAAAATCTAGGCGGAGCATAGGGTTCCAAGAGGATTATTTGTAGAGCAGGTCCACCCGGATATGTGTGCAAAATCTCAGGTCATTCGGAGTTACGGTGTGACTTTGTATATTTATTCCGAAATGGGATTTTGATAGGTGGCGCTATTGAGCAGGTTGGAATATTTAACCCATTGACTCCAGAATATCACATTTTTCACCGGTCCTGAAGTCCGTGCAAAATTATACAACTTTTTAAGCATCCTAAAGGCCTGAAAATAAGCATTACATTATGGAATAATAATAAGAAGAATTCCTCCAATAACAATAGGTTTCCTCGCACTTCGTGCTAGGACGCCGTCGGGTCCTAGCACATCCGTGCTCGGGCCCTAATGACAATTTCCTGACTGTGATGCAAAGACAAAATTACATTGTTAATTTACTTGTACTTCAACAAAAACAAACATCACTGCCCACTAGGGAAATCCCAGTCTTTGATGGCAATCCCCTGAATTATCAAATATTTGTGAGGGCGTTTCAACATGGCATTGAGTGGAAAACCACCAGTAACCAGGATCGATTATATTACCTGGAACAATATACTTCGGGGATCCTGCAGGGAACTGGTGAGAAGCTGCCTTCATATGGATGCTAATAGTGGCTTTGCTGAAGCTAAGAGACTACTAAAAGTGCATTTTGGAGATGAGCTCAAGATGGCAAACGCATATATGGGAAAAGCTCTCAACTGGAACACTATAAAGGCAGAGGATGGAAAGTCACTGCACTGTTATGCACTTTTCCTGAGAGGCTGCTGTAATGCAATGAGGGATCTGCAGGACATGAAGGAGCTGTACCTGCCATCCAACCTACGGCTCATTATTTCAAAGTTACCTTACAAACTAAGGGAGAAGTGGAGAACAGCAGCTTGTGACATTCTGGATCGGAGCCATCAAAGAGCAAGTTTGCATGACCTTGTTGTATTTATTGAAAGACAAGCTAGAATACTTCAAGACCCTCTCTTTGGCGACATTCCCGATCAACTTAACAGTACAAAGACGGCTTTCAAGACCAAGACTCTTGTTGATTCATATCGAAATAAGAGCAAAGGGAGCAGTTCTGCAACCACAGTGTCTATAGTGTCAGACAGCCGTGCAGAGAAACCCAAAGAAGACAATGATCCTGTTAAAAGCTACATTTCCTCCACTAACAATGACACCTTATGTACTTTTTGTACAAGTAAGCATCCTTTAGCCGAATGCCACAACATACATTCAATATCTCATGAAGCTAAAATTGAGTTTATGAAAGAGAAGGGACTATGCTTTGGCTGCCTGAAGGTGGGGCACTTGAGCAGGAACTGTAACAGGAGAATGACCTGTCAAATCTGTCATGCTAAACACCCAACTATTCTGCACATTAAAGGATCTTCAAAGCCTGAAACTGATAACTTTAAACATCATAAGGCAGAGCAGAAGAGTGGAGGAGCAAGGCCCGATGAGACATCCATCAGCAGTGCTCTTGTTTCAGTAGGAGAAGGTGAAGGAATCGGGGCTGGTAAAGACAGCATACTTGCCATAGTGCCAGTGAAGGTGAAACTCTGCCACGGAAATAAAAGCATACTGACCTATGCATTCCTGGACCCTGGTAGTACCGACACATTTTGCACAGAAGGGCTCATGAGGCAGCTTGGTGCTAGAGGACGGAGAACTGAAGCCCTTCTTCAAACGATGGGAACAGAGAAAACAGTCAGAAGTTTTGAGGTAACAGGTCTAGAAGTGGGCAATATGGAAGATGGCACATATATAAACTTGCCCAAGGTTTACACTCAAAACAAAATCCCTGTTACCAAAAGAAACATTCTTACCCAGGCGGACCTCAAGAAATGGCCTTATCTGCAGGACATCCAAATAAAAGAAATAGATGCTGACGTGGGACTTCTTATTGGAGTAAATACTCCAAAGGCTATGGAACCATGGAGAGTTATAAATAGCCAAGGAAATGGCCCATATGCAGTGAAAACACTGTTAGGATGGGTCGTTAATGGTCCACTTAATGCTTCCACAGATCTGGATGATGAAACCCCTGTGGCATTAGTGAACAGGATCTCAATTGTTCACCTTGAGAAGCTCATTGAAAGACAATATATTAACGACTTTCCAGAGAAAGAGTATGAAGAGGAAAGACAAATGTCAGCTGATGACCGGAGGTTCATGCAGATCGTCTCAAGCTCGGTTTCTCTTAAAGATGGCCACTACAACTTACCTCTTCCTCTAGATAATCCAAACATTATCATGCCAAACAACCGCCAAATGGCAGAGCAACGAGCAATGTCACTAAAAAGGAAATTCCAGAAGGATGAGACGTATGCAGCTGAGTATAAAGGCTTTATGAGTGACATTATCAAGAAAGGATATGCAGAGAAAGAACCATCGGACAATCTACATGTTGAAAACGGCAAAGTGTGGTATATATCCCATCATGGTGTCTATCATAAACGTAAAAAACCGATCCGTGTGGTCTTTGATTGTGCATCATCCTATAAAGGCAAATCCCTCAACAGTGTACTCCTTCAGGGCCCGGACTTGGCAAACTCATTGATTGGTGTTCTACTCAGGTTCCGTCAAGAGCCCATCGCCATTATGGCAGATATTGAGGGGATGTTTCACCAAGTGCGTGTAAACGAGGAGAACATACACTTGCTAAGATTCCTGTGGTGGCCTGAAGGAGAAACCAGCACAAATCTGGAGGAATACCGGATGAGGGTCCATCTCTTCGGAGCTATTTCCTCTCCAAGCTGCGCAAACTTTGCATTGCGAAGAACAGCTGAGGACAACTGTGGCAAATTTGATGGAGAAGTGGCAGAAACAATCAAATCAAATTTCTATGTGGATGATTGCCTCAAGTCGCTAGCAACAGAAAATCAGACTATAAGCCTTATTAGGTCTCTCAGAGAAATGTGTTCCCTTGGTGGATTCAAGCTGACGAAATGGATAAGTAATAGTCGAGCGGTGCTAGCATCCATCCCTGATGAAGACAAGGCTAAACAGGTGAAAAACTTGGATCTGGACAGGGATAAGCTGCCACATGAAAGAGCACTAGGGATGTACTGGGACATTGAAAAGGATATATTCAGTTTCCGTGTGACTGTGAACAACAAAACCCTTACAAGAAGGAGTATACTTTCCACTGTCAGCTCTGTTTACGATCCTCTTGGTCTTCTCGCCCCTTTCATATTGAAGGCAAAGCAAATACTTTGATTACTCTGTAAAGCCCAATATGGATGGGATGAAGAAATTCAAGTGGAACTCTCAAAGCCATGGCAGAAGTGGCTCAAGGATTTAGACCAGCTGGCCAGATTCCAAATTGACAGGTGTGTAAAACCCAAGAACTTTGGAAGAGTGAAAACTGCACAGCTACACACCTTTTGTGATGCAAGTGAAGAAGGATACGGTACCGCAAGTTACCTGAGATTCACCAATGACATGGAGGAGGTACACGTAGCCTTTGTGATGGGAAAATCAAGAGTTACCCCTCTAAAAGTCATGACAATTCCAAGGTTGGAACTCACTGCTGCTACATTGGCTGCACGAATGGACAAAATGCTCCGATCAGAGCTACAAGGAGAGCTTCTGGAATCAGTATTGTGGACTGACAGCCAGTCAGTACTGAAATATATTCGAAACAGGACTAAGAGGTTCCACACTTTTGTGGCAAACCGGATTGCTGTTATTCATAACCTCACAAAAGTCAACCAGTGGCGGTTTGTAGACTCCAAAAACAACCCCGCTGATGACGCTTCAAGAGGACTGAGCATTGAATCCTTTTACAGTTCAAAAGGATGGCTTCAGGGTCCAGAATTCTTGAAGAAATCTGAAGCACAGTGGCCAAGTATTCCAAAAGAACTTGGTTCTCTCCTTCCAGATGACCCTGAAGTACGCAAAGAAGCTATTGTCACCAGCATTGTCACATGTAAGATGGAAAAAACTATTGGACTATTACTCTTCATGGAATGACCTAAAAAGAGCTGTTGCATGGATGATGAAATTAAAGACAATCCTCCTGCAGATGAGAGAAAAAAGAAAAGTTGGCTCCACTGATCTTGGAGCAAGGCAGGATAAAGGAAAGAGACTGAAGGATCAGATGCTTCTGCTCAATATGCCTACAGCTAATGCACTAACCCCCTGATCCGGGAGTGTCTGCGCCGCGTTACGTCTGCGCCGCAGGGTTTTTAGCAATCGCGGCCACTCTAGTCAATGGGTGCTATTCCACCAGACCCGCTACGCCGCGACTCGAAGCGTCCCAGAAGCTCCTCGCCGCAAGGAATTTCTAAAATATAGGATGAATCCTATTTTTGACGCGACGCAGCCGTAAGGTAATGTCGGGCAGGCAGGAAGTGGAATGTTCAGACCATATATAGCATACACACAAACTAATTTTGCAGCCCCTATCCCTCCGTAGTCTTTCAAGTAGGAGGAGAAATGCCAGCGTTCTCCTCCGGTTTACAGGCACTGTGTAAATTATATATATAGAATAATTATGATGATGAATGCATTTTTTTACCACTAAAATACAGCAACATATCTTTGATTCATGTCGTTTATAACTGGGATATTACAATTATTATTAACTTTGTCTGTAGTCTACAACACAACAAAATAGGAAATAACAATAAACACGATTTAAACAGACACAAACATAAACCATTTAACAACGTAGCCTACTTGTAGAAGTACAATTGTCCAGGAAATATTCCAAAATCAACAACAACTGCGAGGCTGCACATATGACGCTCCTCTTCCGCAACGTTTTGAAACGCGCCTGGTGGGTTACGACGCAGGAGGAGGTCGCAGCACGGCGCAGCCACAACGTAACGTAGCGCAGACGCTCCCAGTGGGATCAGGGGGTAAGACTTTCAGTAGAAGACACAGAAAATGCTGAAAAAGCCATTATTTGCCACGAACAGAGACAGCATTTCAAAGAGGAAATTGCCTTGCTGGAAAAAGGAAAACAGTGCAATAGAGGAAGCTCCCTTTACAAGCTGGACCCTATCATTGATGCTGGGCTTCTGAGGGTTGGAGGAAGAACTAGAAAGATGGCTATGCCAACTGAGGTCAAACATCCAATGATTCTACCGAAACATTCTAATATTTCCAAGTTGATACTAAGCCACATCCATAATCAAGTTGGTCACTCAGGAAGAGGTCACATGCTCTCCAAACTCCATCAACGTTACTGGCTATCCGCTGCTAACTCTTCAGCAAGGAGGATCATAAAGAACTGTGTGTTTTGCAGACGCCTACAGGCTAGAGCTGGAGAGCAGAAAATGGCCGATCTCCCACTTGATCGAATAACACCTGATCTTCCACCTTTCACTCATGTAGGCATAGACTATTTTGGACCCATCGAGGTGAAACGTGGCCAAGCTCATGTCAAAAGATGGGGAGTAATCTTTACCTGCCTGGTAAGCCGTGCTGTCCACCTGGAAGTTGCCAGTCATTTGGATACAGCTGCATGCATAAACGCTCTTCGTCGATTCATCTGTCGTTGAGGCACAATAAAGAGCATCAGAACAGATTGAGGCACCAACTTCGTCGGCACACAAAAGGAACTGGAGGAGTCACTAAAACAACTGGATAACGACAAAATCAAGCAAACACTACTCAAAGAAGGAATTGATTGGACGTTCAATCCCCCCTCTGGAGCTCACCATGGCGGAGTGTGGGAAAGGCTAGTTACGACTGGTTAAAAAGATCCTCCACTCTGTCTTGAAGGAACAAACATTGGATGATGATGCTCTGCACACAGCCTTGTGTGAGGTTGAGGCAATAATGAACGATAGGCCAATCACAACAGTGACAAATGACCCAAACGACCTTGAACCCCTCACACCTAATCACCTACTTCAGTTAAGAACAAATCCAATCTTGCCCCCAGGACTCTTTCAGAGAGAGGATCTATACTCACGGAGAAGATGGAAACAGGTGCAATACCTTGCTGACCTGTTTTGGAAGTGCTGGACCAGGGAATACATTCCTTTGATGCAAGAACGGCACAAATGGAATGCTATCAAAAGAAACTTCATCCCCGGAGACCTGGTCGTCATCGTTGATGAGAACGCACCGAGGAACACTTGGCTCCTGGGACGCGTAGTTAAGACCCTTCCTGGTTCAAAAGGACTTGTTAGGAGTGTCCTGGTTAAAACCAAGACAAGTACCATTGAAAGACCCATAACTAAGTTATGTCTGCTCCTGGAGGCAACAGACTGAGCCTACAAAGCCTTAGCCTTTCAGGCACCTCTGACTGTTAGACCAAAGGACTAGACTCTTGGTCTCCTACCCCCTCCCGATCAAAGGCTGCCTTTTGAACGCAGATCCTTACAGACAATTAGTACTAGACCTACACATTCAGTACTGGTTATACTATGGACTTGAAAGTATGCAATATACCATGAACTTGAATGTATGCAATATACTATGCTACGTATGGATGTTATATGTTTTGTTAAAATGACTCTGTTGATGTATTATTATTGGTAATTGCTATGTAATAAGCAATTAGGGGCTGGTATGTTAGAGCCATTTTCCTTTTGTTATTATTGTCTGAATGTTAGGCTTAATAATTATATAAATTAGATTATACTGTAAATTATCTGCTATTTTGTGAGTCACATTATGGTTTAAAATGTATTAATTTAAGGCTCACTTATTATTTGTTATGTGCGTCAGTATCACGTGCATGGCTATATGCCTATATATGGTAGATTGATAGGACACAACTGATGTTGATGAGATGGGGAAACGGAAAAGTCTTTTGACCGTGTTCTTTTCGTTACTTTGAAAAGTGATACACTTAGTTACTATGAAGCGAAGAAATGTGTCCTGTGGATCAAATGTGTCCATGTGGATCAATGAATAAAGCGCATCTGATTCAACTACGATCTCCGCTGAATTGTTTGGAAACAAAGAGAGGCGCGTCAAAACCCACAACCCCGATAGAGGTGGCTATTAAAATGTAGACAAGGATTAAAACGCCACCACACAGAGTATGGCTGCCCTGTGAAGCAATCTCATTTCAGACACTTCTAATGACCAGAGTTGGGTGTTTGTGCAAAGATACTGTCCTCTCAAAAAGATCATACAACAGATTTAATTGATTTATTTGTATTTGCGACATTTTGAAAGTTGCAGAATTGTTCAGAGGGATGTCAGATCAGAAATACAACTTTTTGTTGATGATTTGAGAAAATTTAGAGGACCCTTTGAGCATAAACGGACTTGTAAATCAATAGTCTGTTGTTGGCATCCCTGAAATCCAGCTGTTTATCTTGAACTTCTCCTCCAGAGGACTGACTTCTAACCCTGAATAGGACTATACGGTAACAACATATTTTTGACAAACCACTTCCAGTGTAGTATAGATCTTATGGTTATATTGGTGCCATTTTAAATGTGACTAGTGTTTTGGTGGAAAAAAGCTGGCTCTTACCTTGTCAAATAGGGTGATGTCACAGCCTGTTCTTGGGATTAATACTGCTGAGGACCACCGATTCAAACCCCACGAATTGACCTGAAAGAAACTCAGGTATTACATCTATGTATCCTATGGTTTATATTCACAACTGAGGTGTTTGAAGGTGTTGTACCTGACAACACAACCAACTGTGCCTGCTGAGTGTACATGAAAACATTTGAGATAAAAAGCACAAAAGAATAAAACAGTTTATTTAAGTTGTTGATGTTCCTGCAGATTAGCCTCAGTGCCTCTTTAGAAACCAACATTTGTAGTGATATATTAAGATATGATGCATCTTACATTGTCATAGGATAGACTGCTGCTTTTTATGTTTCTGTCTCAGATGTATTTTATGAAGAATGTCTCCCGCACAGCGTGTTACTCTAGAACTAGGGGGGACAAACATTATCTGCCTTACTAAACAGATGCTCCGAGGAGACGGATTCTTAATTCACTCCCAGCTGTGTATCAGCGGAGCAGAGGAGCTCAACTGCTGGGATAAAAAAAGAGATAAATTGGCCCTAGGACTGCTAAATTAGTGATCAAAATAATTAGTCTATTCCCCTTTGAGAGCAAAAATGAATCTCTCTCTGTGTATAATAGCCCACTGTGTGACAACCAATATCAACAATGGTGCACTGGTGAGAAAGTAAAAGGCCAGTCAAGTTATTTTAGGTTAAACACGCTTAAATATGCCTTTAGGGATATTGTCACAGCTGAGCTTAAAAGGAATACAAACATTTTGGAGGAAGAAATATAAAACCCATCATTAAGACTTATATAATATTTTATTTTAGAGCCCTTTTATTTTATTTCAGTGTCGTTGTATTTTACTATACTTCCTTACACTTAGTTTCAATACTGCAGCCCAGTTGGTCAGTGTGTTATTTTACGAGACAGGTTAGCTCCTTTTATGTAACTGTAAGAGTAAGATTTGCTTCTGTCCAGTGATTAAGCTATTTTAACAGCTCTTTGTCCACACATTGTATATATTATGTCTTTATAACCATAACAATTACCTTAAAGGTCCCCTATTATGCAAAATGCATGCAATGTGTGTCAGGAGAGTGTCAGAAAATAAAACCCTCTCTCTTTTCCTCCTTACCCACATCCAGTGGTGAAAGTGTGCCGGTCCTACCCGGTCCTTAGTACCGGTAAGAGATTTCCAGGCGGTCCGGAGGACCAGGAAGAATTGACAGCTCCACCCGTGGAATTTATACTACGAAGGGAAGATATTTTCGTTTGGATTACTGGTCTGGGGGAGGCTCGCGAGTGTGTGTGTGTGTGTGTATACGTGTGTGTGTGGTTGTGTAATTTTGCATTCGTGTGTATTGTGTTTGTTTCCCGGGGAAACACTCACGAGAAACACCGGCTGTTGTTTTGCCTGCTGTGACGCCAAGTTACTCCGTTCTCCGCTTGTAATTATGCCGTTACAAGCTTTCAAAGTTGTATTTATCATCTGAATTTGCCAAAACAAGTTTAATATTCTGAAAGCCAAGCCTTTGTTTAATTGAAATCAGATGAAAACAAACTTTAACGGACCCTGCCGTGTTATCTATGATTACTATACACCTTACATTCATAATTTCAGCCGGAGGGAGGGGGAGCTGCGCTGCGGAACAGCGGAGTGGCGAGGGAGAGCTGTCTTCTTCCCTTCACAAGCTTCAAAAATGTATTTATCGTGTGATTTTGGAAATAAAAGTTTCATATTCTGAAAGCCAAGACTTTGGTTATTTAAAATCAAACAAAACACCAGAACCCCGAAAAACTATTTTTTTACGCAAATCCACGTTTATTTTGAAATGAGCCGTTGCGACTGATTTCGATAGAGTGGGTCACATATTTGCTTTTTCCCACTTGATCAGAACAGCGGGAGGAGAAAAGAATGGAGTGACTGAATGACAGCTAGAAAATTAGGCTACGTGGTAATTAAAGCAAAAATGCAAACGACGATTCTTCAGATGTTTAAGAGAAAGGAGAGAGATGAAGAAACTCAGAATGTGCTTAAAATTAGAAAAACAACGCCCACAGATGACACAGGTGATGATGCTTATTTAGCCCAGAGAATGGACATGAACCTGGCCATGATGAATATAATAAGTTAGCTAAGTTTGTGTTCAGGGATGCATGAAGCTGGGGGCGGGAGGAGAACAATATGAACCAATGAAGGTCGGGGTAGCATTATAGTACCTGCAAGAAATTCAAACCACGTTCACCCCTGCCCACATCTCTAAAAACTGGGGTGCAACAGAGCTGATCAAGATTTGCTGCGGTCGTGATACTATCGGAAATGTGGGCTGGCTTTACGCCCACGGCCCTATCAGACACGCCGCTGTATCAGAAACAATGCGCAACGTCTTGAAGTAATATGTTCTGTGTTTACATTAGCAAGCATCGCTAACACTCAGAGCTAACGCTGTACTGGAGAGAGTATGGGTAAAAAAGCAGGAATAAAAAGGTACTCCCCTTGTGGTAAACCCGCAAGAGAAAAGGAGCTCCATACTCAGAAATAATCAATAATCCTTGATTTGGTTTAGAACATAATATGGCGTTTAATCACGGCAGCATTTAGCTGGGAATCTGCTTCTCTCTGCAGCTCTGCTACATGTGGCTCCAAAGGGGGCGTGGCCCTGTAGCTACTGACCCAAAATCAGCCCATGGCTATGGGTGATCTGTTTGGTATTTTGAGCAAAACACTTAAGAGACATGTTTTGTATAGATATGGCCCTATAATCAGGGGTGCACATACTAAAATGATTACCAGGAGACAATGTTTGGTACTCAGGGCTGCCCGCGCAAGGTTATGTGTTCAGCCCCTCTGTTTCGCGAACGTCGATGTGCTCGCTAGTGGAACACGTGCGTGTAACTTGCGCCGGAAGTTGTGGCACAATTCCGTTGTACACACCGACGTTAACAGCAGCCCCGTCTGTGCGCACGGCGATTGGCTCTGTCATCCAGTGGAAATGCTTCACAAGTCCGCCGGTACGCAAGTGCGCTTAGTGAGACAAGTGACGGTATGCATTTCAGATGTTTGCCGCACATGCGTACCTGCGTACCAGTTATGTGCACCCCTGCCTATAATGTATTGTTAAAATATAGCATAATAGGTGATCTTTAAGGCCACTGTTTAAATATTGTAACATTAATGCCACTTCCAAGCTATTCACATCTTTCCCCGCCCTTTTTTTTTATCCTCAACATTTAACATTCACTGCAGCATCCAATTGGACCATTGAGTTTTGCATACAAGGGGATATGAAGCAAAATTGCCATCTTGAAGACATCACTGAGCTAGAGTAATACAAAAAAACAATAATCATTTTTATGATAAATTGAATGTCAAGGCAGCAACAGTTATGTCACACATTTCACAACATGATTTTGTTCTAATTTTGCCGAAAGCTCTAAAACAAGAGCATTCACGCTACTTATACAATATTTTCTAATCCAATCACTCATGGTAGGTTAGTGTTAACTTGGCATTTACATGTTGAGGCAGAGTTTACCTTTTTAAGAATTGTTTTGATTGAAACAAATGTTGCTTAAGACTACCTAGAGCTCCAGTTACCAGCTAACACATATGTTGCTTCTTCTGCAGTTTTAATCTTTCAATTCACGATAAAGCTGCCATTTTGTATGTGTTATTCTGTCTTTCACTGTCACAGTGGCTTAGGTTGGTAAGTCTATTTGCTGTATTGCTACTGTGAGTGTCCATTCTTCTGCAATGCTCTGACTGTTGTCATGTGACTTGTGTATTCTTGTATCTTTGATCTTAAAACCACTACCGCATTCTTGATTGTTTCCTTTTAGATCATAACCTAAAGCTTTAGTATGACCTAAAATGCCCCTGATGAATTAACGTGGCATTGGATGTGACATGGTTGATGATGATAACAGCACCGTAAAATAAACAGCCAACATATTACTATAGTAAAAAGACCAAAAATGTTTTGCTACCAAGAATCCTCAGTAAAATTCATGAGTGGCCACAAATGGCCCCTGCAATGTGCTTCTTTGCTGAATTACATCTGCCAATCTGTCGCCATCCTTCTCCTCCTCCACGTCTGCCTCCTCTCACATGGGTGCCATTGCCTAGTCAGCAGTGATGCTGAGCAGAGCCATCACAGTGATGAGTGCACAGCACTTTGATGGAAAGAAGTGAAGGCCTTAACTGGACTTTTATGTCAGTGTCATCCTGCACTTTAATGTTTTCCTTATTTTTCAGGGTGCCCTTGAATCAGGAAGACAAGATGTGATTTTGATTTCTTTTTTGCCTCTGCTTTCTCCAATATTATTCCGATGTAATTTGGAAAAAGTGTCAGGTTTCTTGTTTTTTCTGTTTTACATTTCCCTATTTCCTCCTTTTTGTCTATATGTAGTTATTCTTCTTCTTATACAGATAATGTCCAATCGCCACAGAGGTCTTATACTAGGATTTATTAACATAGAGGCAAAACCTGCATGAATGGATTAGCTCTTCATTCTATCTATCACAATGTGTTGCAGCTTTTATTATCTTACTGAATTGAAACGAAAGATACGACCTGTGTATTGAATCCTAACAATATTATTTATCTCTGTAAACAAATGATTGTTTCCCGTTGTAGTCCATGTAGTATTGATCAATCACTTTTGAACTGGTTTTTGTTGAATGCAAGCAAACTCAGAATGCATCGACCAAAATGCATCCTGAGATCTGCGATAATATACATGGTAATATTTTAATTAATTGTGTCTTTTAATCATATCTTTAGAATTCAATATAGTCTTTCTGAGAAACATCCAATACAATAAAATGATTTACTAATTTATCAATGTTCTTTATATTTTTGGACCTTGATGTTTATTTTTTTATAAAAAATGCTTTATATTTATAGACTTTTACCCTCAGCTTTAACAGACTGTATAGGGGCCGAGGATTATGAGTAGTTAAGGTAAGACCTGAAAGACAGTAAATGATAATTTCCAATGCATTGTAATCTACAGCTGAAAGAGGCGGATGGTCTACCTTGTGAATCTTCTCAGCCTTAATTGTCTTTACGACATTTCAGCTGACCTCTCTTTGACCTTTGGGTTTGCAATTATTTTTGTGCTCATATCCGCCATGCGCACACCTGGTAATGTACACGCGATGACCTTGGAACCGCAGGGAGAATGACTTTCAATAAGGCTCTCTAATGATACTGCTCTCTGTACAACCATAAAATTGTAATCATGGTTAATGTATTCGTGAAGGGTAAATTATTTCATTGCTGATCATTGAAACAATATACTGAAGCGACGTGTCCTTCCTGTTTGTAATTTTATCTTTGCATCCATTTTCTGACCTGGGACAATTTCTTAGTCTCTAATGTAGATTAATTTTCACTGCGTTATTGAAATGTGCTTGTTGAAACATTAATATCAAAGTGCTTGTAAATTGCAGTCACAGGACAAAGACAGCTGTAGCTGAAAACAACAAAAAGGGTCTTCTCTCAAATAAATGCTTCTGGATCAATATGTTCCATGTCACCTTATAAATAGTGTTCACATTTTGCTCCTCAAACTTGCACATCTCATCCTCAAGTTGACAGCAGCTAATCTCAAAGCGTTGTTTTTCAGAGTGATCCACTGCTTATTTGAGGCGGGTGTGTATTGAATCTATCAACCTTTAAAAGTTAACAAGTTGTCTAGGGAAATGCCATTTGTACCAGTTCAATAGGAAATGTCAGACTCTGATAAAATGGTGAAGCCTTATACGTACTTGAGGATCTGCACCGAAGAAGAAGGAGTGAAATGATAGGCTTTGTGCCTTTGTGACATAGATGTGAGAAACTGCTCTTCTTGGTTGCCAGGCGTCAGTAATGAAAACAGAGAGGGGAAATAACAATTTGGGGGAGAGAAAGCACTCGAACTGTAGTTTCTCTAATGTCATCATCATGCTAATTTAAAGATGTCATGCTTTTCCGCTAGTGGAACCTCACAGATGGGGGGTGCTGCAGCCCCCTCAGCACCTCCCCCTTCCCACGTCCATTCGCAATGTCTCGCTGCCTCGCAGATCCCACGCAGCAAGCAGGAAATGAACCCAGCTCACACTGTCCGCTCCTCGCAGCAGCGAGCCACGCAACGTCCCGCCAACACGGCACCCAGACCCCACGCAGCATTCTCAGTTGTTTGTCCTTACTATTTCTGGTTGCTAACAAACGCCATTGTAACACATAATCACTGATGTTCCGCTGTAATGGTGGTGGACTCATCAGAACAGAGTGGGCGAGCTGACCAATCAGAGCACAGTGGGCTCACAGGGAGGGGGGGGGGCAGGAGCTCCAACAAGCCGTTTAGGACAGAGAGTGAATACACATACTATACAGAGATACTGTATGAGAAACCAATGTGAGTTTGGAAAATTGCACAATATAAATATATTCTAGTAGACCTCAATAATGGAATTATGATCAGTAGAAATGGCCATGACTTGGGACCTTTAAAGATTTTTCTTTTCTGACTAGACTGACTGACTCACAACATTCTGGCTGCTTTGATGCTATCTACAGTGAAACTATCACTGCTAATGAGGAAGGCATTAGGCTATCTTAGTATTTTCATTCCGATTGGTCTTGTCATTCAATGATTCAAGACCCAAGATCCTATTTGTCGTTTGTAGAGGAAGCGAACAACAGAAAGAGCAACACAGCTTTCCTGTGAACAACTAACGCGGGCACAAGAATCGGGAAACACACATCAGTGAATGTTGTTGAGTATGAAGGAAGAATACTAAACAATGGGAAAAAAACGGATGATTTCCGGGTGAGGCCTACTACATATTCGCTCAGTTTGTTCTTCATGTCATAGAATAGTCGATTGTACCTTTTAACATTTTAACAATGCATTTTGCATTTATCATTGTATGAATTTGGAAAGCAGCTTGAGAACATTAGTGCAATAACACTCCATGTAGTGAGAGGCTCTGAAATATTGCACGAGGTGTGTAGTGAAGCTGACAAGTTTCTGTTCTGTTGTCCTTCTATGTTCACTTTTAATTATATGTATATTGCGTGCGTGTCTTTGTGTGTCATTAAGTAATTGTTGACACTTTACATCATAGAATAATATGTTCTACTCGTGAATCTTTTATTATGTATTCACAATGATGATACAAGTTGGCTAAAAGAAAGGAGACATTTATTTCTCTCCTGTTTTTCAGTAACTTTTAGAAACCAGAGAGAAAAATAACTTACGATAATGAGCGCTTGTTGTTGTAGAGTAACACAAACAAATGAAATAAAGAAAGAAATAAAATATCCGTAGTCTTGGGATTTTGGTACTTTCCTTTTTGTTTTGGGTTTGGCAGCATCTGTTTAAGTCAATATATTGTAATTGTAAATTATAAAACAAAATAGAAAAATCATCGTTGAGGTCCGCTTCACTTCGTGAATGTTTTTTTATCTTCAACAATGGCCTATTGTAAATAACATTAGCGGCAATGACAGAGCTGTATAATGTCACAACAGTGACATTTATAAAATCATTGTATTGTGACCGATGTCAATTATTAACAATTCATTTTGAATGCGTACACAATGACATTGAACGCATGGTTAAATCATAAAGATCATTAAGAGTAAACATTTTTTACAAATTCTACTAATCTCACACATTTTCAAAAAGATGTATTGATGTGTTTTATTCCTTGAGTTTATAATGATAACATTCACTCACAAACACACATGCTCACAAACAGACACATGCACCAAGATACCAACCTTCCTTTTATTTCCAGTCCTAGTCTTCTCTCTTGACCTTGATCCATTAGCTCAGTAAGTGACCTCGCTCACAGGTCACCATGACAGAATCCCAGATGAGCAGATTTGTTACCATTCTGCGGTCGGATCACTGTTGTCCAATGGGATCTGGTTTGGAAGTTGATATGCAACGGGGAGCATTCAGGATCTCTGGCTGCATGCCATGTCCCTGAGTTTCCTTTACTCTACACACATAAGACTTGTTTATTTCTCTTCTCTAAAAAAGCATTTTCTTATTTCTCTTTATTGCCCCTACCAATGATTTGTTTTTCTTCACAGCATGCCAAATATAATTAAGTAAACAAAACAAAAATTAAATCAACACCAAAGCTACATTTGTGCCGTCCAATACAATGTTCTTAACAGGGACCCACAGAATGTATGCAGAAATTATCATTACTGCTATTCCCCATTACCGATAAGCTCTACAACTTTAGAGAATATTTTAAAACTGAAATGTTTTAATGTGAGTTATGGAGGCGGAATGCTTTAGCCTATAATACATCCATAAACCCAAATGCCTAACAGAAATGAAAAATGTCAGTCTATCCTCTGCAGGAGAGACATGTTCATTTACATAAGTTCATAAGAGGCTTATTTTGTGCGCTCTGAAAAGTTCATTCAGTCCATTAATTATGTTTCTGTTGTTCACTTTCTATTGAGATTTGCCTATCTTGATCACTTTTTAAGGTTGTATCGTAGTTTTAATTGCAATGTCTTGATAATTTATTCTTGAGGGTAAATGTCTTTAAGCAATGACAAACAGCTAACATAAATCACTGATGGTTCGCCATCTGCTTCTGACATTTGATATCTGCCTCTGACAGTCGGTCGCAGAACTATAAGATTGCACTCTGCACATGTCGCTGCAAGACACAGCATTCAAAATATCATGAGCCTCATTGGCATTTAGCTTGATGTGGAAGCCTTGTATTGCCAAACCTGAGATCCTTTGTTCTACTGCCACTAAATCCTTTAAGCAAAGCCATTGTGCCATGCGCACTGGCATACTTGGTTAATTAAAAAAATATATTAATTGGTATCTGTTAAAAAGGAAGTAAAAGATGGAAGGTCAAACTGTTATTTGGACCTTAAAATGACATATTTAGGATGTTGTCATGTTGGCTTATTTTTTTAGGCGCTGCTGCTGAACCTACAGCACCTCCTGCATAGTGAATTGTCTGCTACACCGAGTCTCATTAATCACTTGCAGCTTAATTTAATTGTGTAACCATATTTGGTCACTTAGATGAATGTTTAAATGACAATTTCCCTCTCTTTTAAATATTTTATGAAAGCATTATATCTCGTGTTTAACTGCAAAGTACCATTTGATTGAATTTATCATAAAGAACTATATTTGAATCAGAGGAAGACAGGGCTGACTTGGAAAATAAATGATCCTTAATTGACGAATTACATTGCCTCAATTAGTCTCCTCCTGAATTTGTCTTTGTAATGTGTAGCTTTCTCCATATAAATGTTCTTGCCACTGCTATTTTCAGCCCTATTTCAGCTCTGTCTTGGAATATGAACATTTTAATATTCATGTGTTAATAGGGGGCATTACAACTCAAATTAATCATAACAGGTCGGATTCATTCAGATCGAAGTAAATCAGAACCTTGTGCTGTCAGAGAACTTCATTTTGAGTGCTTTGCATTTTTGTTTCAGGTCCATTAACTTGGTATTCATATTTGACATTATTCTGTTGTGTTATAAATCAATATGAAAATGCATGGGATGACCATACCAAAATTATTTGTTTTCAGAATACTTTTTTAGATTGTAAGCGGTATTCGTTACATGCAGACAACATACTTTAGATTCTACAAACAGTGATTTTAGTTGTGAATCGCTACTAAATCTGTCTTTATACTTATATTTAGCAACATTTGAAACATTTAGGCATATTTCAAAAAGTCATACTGTGTAACAATGACTTGAAAGAAAACACACTTTGGTTCCATTAAATCATATTTCTTTGATTTAAACAGAAAGCCTCTGTACGATTTTTTTGTCACCTTAAGTTGTTGAGATTAGCTGCAACAGTGACGCTGACATGCTGGTAAAGATTCATTGAAACGGAACAAAAGCACATGCTTCTCTGCATTCTTCTATAAAACTCTCCACCAGTCTTTTATGGATTTTATTTTGAGTGAAATGGCTCACTTTGACTGAAGCTAGGCTAGTGGAGTCCTAATTAATAGATCAAACAGATAATGTCTGATCCCCCTACATGAGTCATAACTCTAAGTTCAGGTATGTTTCAGGGGCTGCCGGTCTATGCAGGGCTTCTGGGTGACAAATATCTGCCAAAAAGGCTCTTAAAAAAGCCATAACAGCAAACACTTGACTTCATTCCTCTCATACTAATGTTGTTTACATTTTGTTAAACAAACTGAAAAGCAACAGAAGGCATGTTAAGGCTAAACTACTGTTTGTGTGCATGTAAGAAATATGGGGATTTAAAACAAATATACTTTATATCACAAGCATAGAACCTCACCTCAGTGCCTATGGTCCTATCAGTCAATCATGGATTTCGGGACCCCCCTTGAAAACGAGATGGTGCATCTCAAGGGGTTTATCCCAATGAATACATTTCTATATATGGCAAACGTACCTTTCTCTAACCCATAATAACGACTCAATTGAAAAGCATTAGAATATGATTTTTTAGCGCTTTAGTTATTCATTGCATGGACTTTAAATTTGAATGGACACAAAATGGATACATTTCATTTTGCATGGATATTCATTAACGTGCAGTATGTACATTCTGAAAAATTTCCTCTCCTTAGACACACCTGTAATGCTGACCTCGCCATGCAATATAACCTTTTTAAAGCTTTTAATAATCTTGATACGACTATCAGAGAGATTCAATTGTAGTCAAAGGTACGTTTTGTTTATGGTGAATTTAAAAGTGCAATGTGTGATGCCTGGCGTTTCACCCCGATTTACTAATTGCTGAAATGACATTGTTAAAGATGTTGTACAGTGAGACATGACGGATAAATAATGCATTGTCTTCAAAACAGTACTTAAAACTTTCCAATGCTCCAAACTTGTATCAGCTTATAATAGTAATGACAAGATATGGCACAATAATCAAGATGTTGTGTTTACTACTGGATGGATACTTTTAAATGTACAGAAGTTTAAAACAAAATGCCAACTTCGAACTAATAGCAGCAAACACAAAATGTGACTAAACTCTGAGAGCTGGTCAGAATAACACTTATATTTTATATTCTTCATGTGGGCATCAGTATAGTTTAGTTCAGATTGACTGTCTCACTTTCAGCCAAACCGTAGCAGCAGTATAAAAGACACATTGAGAGTTCACCATTAAACATCATGTCCTTTCTCACTAAGAGCCGCCTCCATCGGTGGAAAGCAACGACAATATTAGCTCTTGTTTTGTTTAATATGATATCACCTCTTTTTTTACGTTGCTGCCCTACTTGGTTTCTTTCAGCAGAGGGTTGTTGGGATGGTGATAAAGGTCACTTGCCAAGAGCCAACTTACTGTTAACAGTGCCATTTGAGAGGATCTACCTTCAACGTGTTTGTTGCTGAATTCATTACACTGTTTCTTCTCTTGAATTATATGTATATTTCTTTATGTTTTAAACTACAGTTCCGTCCATGTTTTATATATGTAAGTCGCTTTGGATAAAAGCGACGTACATATATAAAATATATATATAAAAGCGTCAGCTAAATGCAATGTAATGTAATATATTGCACTTTTATTGGTTTGAGATTTTAAGACTTTTATGTTTGATTTGCAACTTTTCTTCAGAAAAGTAATGTTTCAAAGAAGGTATCTGCTATTTTACATCATACAGTAGCTCACACAACAGCTGCTCATTATGCAAGCTTGAACTCCATGTTTCTAAAACATGAACATATCTGTTATAACCACTTCCTGCTCCATGCAAACCATTTTCATACATATATTGTAGTGAGATAATTTATATATAAATGAATACACAATTTAAAAGTAGATTTATTTTTGAGTATGGGTTATCTGATGATTTCCTCAAGTTGGGGAACTGTTTTTAGTGATGTTTATTCTTCATTACATTACAATATTGTGTAGAGTAAATTATGTGTCTGTAACTACAGTTAAAGGAAACAATTATACAGCTTATATACATTGAAATTATTAATATAATTTGAAATCATTGTATCTTCATCCCAATGCACAGTATGAGCTAACGCCATTTGCAATCTCCCACACAGGCGTCACAGACATCCATGCTTTGATATCATCTCTTACAGGCTGTATTAAATAATTGCTCCTTAAAGGTGACCTATCATGCTATATTTGAACAATATATTGTAGGGCCATACCTATATAAAGTATATAAATATAGTTTTTTTTTCAAAACACCAAACAGATCCTGCATTTTAGCCATGCCTCATTTCGCTCTATGTGCTCTTTCCAGCGCTGTTTTTGCAGGGGGCTGATTCTGTGAGCTGCAGCTGACCACGCCCCCCTGCAGGAGAGGGGAGCGTGCTTTGAGATCAGCTGCTGGGCTGCAGAAGGGAGAAGAGGGGGAGAAAAAGAGATCTCCATCCTCCGTGTTTTATTCTTATAGAAGTAAGAAGAGAAGTAACGGGGCAGAAACCCTCCTTTTTACGCAGTGGTCCAGACATAGACATCAAACGGCGACACATATTCAGTTGCCAGTTACTTTGGCATTAGGGCAGGGATATCTAGATACTTTCCAAGGTTTGACATAATGAATTGTGCTACTTTTAAAGCAAGCAATAATGTTTTCAAATCTGTAATCAAAAAGCTCCTCAAAAACGCTATCGAAGCAGTTCCTGCCGTTGCTACGTTAGTTCAGACAGTAACAACGGACTATTTTTCTTAGCGGATGCATGTCAATTTAAATCAATACATACAACTATTTTTTAAATCAATACAATCATTTTCTAAATCCATAAAAGCATTTCAATAAATATTGGGAGTCATATCGTTACTTTGTTGAGAATGTGGCCGTGTAATAAGCGGGATAATGTGCAGCGGCGCGGTCATTATGGGGAAAATAACACCGACAGGCTGATCAGGAGCCCGACGCGAAGCGGAGGGATCTAGATCGGCATCCCTTACATATGATTATATAGAGTCATTATTAATTTGTTTTAAAGCAGGAGGCGCAAACGCTTGCCTCGGGGAGGGAGAAAAAGAGCGACAGCGGAGAATAAACAGAAGGGCAACCAAGGCAACCATGCAAGGGAAGTCTTCTTCGCTGCTTTTGTGGCGGACTACAGCGCCACTTACAGGCCTGGCATATGTACTACAGCGTCTCCAGCACTTTCGAGCGACAATGGTCGGCCGTGGCCCAACCTCTCATTCCCCTGATAGGTGGAGAGTTGACCAATAAGCGGAGCACCCCTTCTGTGACGTAGAAAATAATTCAAATCTGGATCAGTCTGTATCAGATCCATTACAGACCCTTTGTTAGAGATTTGGGTATGGAGGAAAAGAGAGAGGGTTGAATTTTCTGACACTTGGTGACTTCCCTGACACACCGGGGACACATATTCATTTATAAAAGACGTACAAAAGTGCATTTTGCATGATAGGTCCCCTTTAAGTATGTAAATGTTTATGAACCAGATACAGTTAGAGAAGCCATACTAGTGTCCACAAATAAATAATAATGCAAATGTTAAGAGGCCCTATTATGCTTCTTTTTTTCTTCTTCTCTTTCCTGTTATTTATATAGGTTTTTGTAAATGGTCTGCGAACGCTAAAATAATAATAAAGAAATAAAAACTTAAATGCATATAGCGACTTTCGTAAACCAAAGCCACGATTGGACTTCCATACCATCGTGACATCACTTTGTAACAGTCACGCTTATATTGGCTAGCACTCCAACACATTGTATTTGATATGCTAAGGGACGGAACATTTCTGACGCATCTCTAGGTAATTGACCAATCACAACAGAGTGTCCGGCTAACCAATCAGAGCAGACAAGGCTCTGGTGGACGGTTAAAAGAGGTGCTGCAGCACAGGCAGTATGAGAAAAATAAATCACTTTTTGAACATTAAAGCATGTAAACATGCCACAGTAAATTCACAAGATAAAAATATGAACCTGAAACTAAGCATTATACCGTAGGGGCCCTTTAAGTCATTGTTAGCAGCATAGTACCCTGATGAATGCAATGTGACACATGGCATGTGTTGAATTTAGTGAGGGAGAATTTGCTCTTTTCCATATGTGAACACTGCCAGCATTGGGTCTTTTTTCTCATTTCTCACAGTAATGCAACATTCCCCTGAAACATAAGTGGAGGGATTGAAAAAGAACATCCACAAATGATTTGTCTGCAGGCATAACGTATTAGGCTATATGATGTTAAAAATGTATGAATTTAAAATAAATGTATCTGAAAAACAAAAATGGCAGGACACAGCAGGTTGTAAATATTTCACAACGGATGATTGTTTTGGTATTTAATTCTGTAAAAGAAGAGCTGCTTTACACAACATGATGGTGTGCAGCATACATGCAGAATGAATATGAGCTTGTTTTTTTAGCAACTAAAATAAAAAATCTTTGAATGTAAATTAAGAGTTCTCATTCATAACACTCCGTTCGATGTCTCACTATGGGATGCGCCTCAACGCGTATGCAAAGAGAAGCATCAATCTCATTACGCCAATCCTGATTGGCTGGTGATCTTGACGTACGTGTCAGGGAATCCACCCACCCTTTAAGTAGCTTGCGCCACGTCACAGCGTCATTCAAACACCTCTTCTCGCTTCAGAGCACATCTCGAATATCAGTAGCCGGGCTAGCTTAACGGTCCACAGACTGAACCCAAGCTAACATTCGGTCGACGGGCGCTTGCCAGTTACTTTTTTGCTTTGCAAGAAGATTGAACAATATTAACACACCAGTTAATATTGTAATCTGCCCCACCGTTTTCTTCTTTCGAAATAACGGTAAGGTTTGATTTTTTTCTCAAACAATAACATACCTGTTGCTAGTTTTCCTCCCTCCACACCGACACCACGGTCAACGAGGACGGTCTCTTTTCTCCCTCACA
>CALSBZ010000090.1:179548-208904 GCA_943591055.1 Gobionotothen gibberifrons
GCATGGTAAACCGTCACATGTTCACGTCTTGCCGTGATACCGGGTTGACACTGTGTGGAGTTCTGTGTCTATCATCAGTTAAGTGCTCTTAACATGTATGTCGAAAGTGGTCTTGCTTGTTACATTTCAGGGAGAAATTAGCACCCTTGTATTAAAAGCTAGTTGAAATGGTCTGAAGTATAAAGAGAGATCGGAATTCTGGAGTTTCAAAAAAAGGTTGACACAATAATGGAGGTCTGATTTTTATAGAAAAAGAGCAGACTATTCAAAACATCACACAATGAACTGCTAATGCACTGCCTTGATTTAATTATTTTGACAAAGCATTTACACCTGTGCATTAAGATGAAATTATGCTGTAATAATGCTGAATACATGATCTGCAGTAACTGTTCTGTTATGAGCATCTAAACATTGGTTTGTATTTGATTTTGGTTGTACCACCTCATTTTTACTACATCAGAATTCCTTTCATCACTCCCACATTTTTTTTAGGAAAAATGTCCTTTCCTGTTCTACTTTGACTGCATTAAATCCTTTCAAACTTTCCGTGGGTTCGTACTTAATTACTCACACTATTTATTTGTTCCACTTTAACTCCCAAGCTTGTTTATGGCTCCAAGTTGCAAAAAGTTCTGGTGCTGCACTGTATTTTTTAAGCTCTCCATTGCAAAGTGTGATTAGTAAGCAGTGGCAGTCACTGACAGTTACATTAGCCTAGCATTAGCCTATATGTTAATTTGTTTGCAGATTCTAACACAATCTGTAAAAAGCATGCAGTGCAAGCTTCACAGCACTTTCCCAGAGCTTTAGTGTGTTTCTGTGAGTAAAGCCTGAATAATGACAGCTATGCTTTAGCCTATACATTGACCCTTCACCCCTTTTACTGAACTATAAACAATACATGGTCTCAAGGTTAGCACCCTTTCTGAAAGGTAAATAAAAAACATGATGATACACTTAAAATACCTGCAAACTGTACTCTCTTTGTCCTTGCTTCTCTTTTAATACATAGTGCAGGATATAAGTTATAAACCCAACGGATGTCAAACTGTAAGAATACCAGACTCGGCTTTGCAAGCACCAGGGGACTGATCTGTTTGAGGATGCATCCACATTTTTGATTGGATTATGTAAAATAAAAATTGAATTCTAAATCCATTTGACTGAGACTCTGTGAAGGCTGTCCAGGGACGGAGACATCATTATGAATATTAATTGTTAATAATTATCCTTCTCCTCAGGGTAACTCGTATTTCAGGACAGTGGAAGTTGATTTAGAGAGAAATAAAAGAGAGAGAGATGGAGAGGAAGACAGAAAGCACAGGAACTAAGCGTAGGGATTTTTACTGACACCCACAGATTTTCTTCAGCTTGTCAGAGAAACTCTCTGTTGTATACATTGCTTAGTGACTTGAAGCATTAACATGGAATCCAGATTAGCGTCAGACCATCTGCTTTTGAATAATTGTATTCACTCAGAGGATTTCATTTAATACCAACACAGTAAAGAGAAGTGTCGTGAACGTTCTGAACATTTTTATAAGAGCGGCTGTCTTTATTAAAAGTCCAAGGACACTTTACGTCTTCACAGCATTCAGTTTTTGCGCAGATGATGAATCAACCTTCGCCAGTTTCCAGGCTTTTGTCTGAATGTGTGTGGTGCAGCTCTTTACAATGATGTTAGACTGTTCACACATTTATTTTCAATACATGTTCTAAAATAATGTGTTGTATTTTTTTAAACGTGAATTGTGAAATCAAGTCACTACAGTATGTAGCCAGAACATTCACATCTTCAGGCCTGTCCAATACCTAAAGCACATACACTCACAATTGTATATTCTATGTAGGCATGTATAATGGAACAAATGCCTTAATTATTCACTTTCTTAATTTATTTTACTTTCCTAAAAATTATGAATAGAAAGTGATATAGGAATTGTAAAAATGACCGTAGCTGTATCTGTTTGCTCAGCAAAAATGCCAAATAATCTGGTTGGAATTTCTATGCTATCCCTTTAAAGAAAGGGTTGCAATGTTGCAATAGTGATGCCACTTTAACAATCCACCTCATATCCTGTCAGGCATCACAGTAAGAGGCTCAATAATGTCAAGCCAATGTGCTTAACAAGACCGCAGTCTTCTTAGAGTCAAATGATCTCCCTTGACTGTTTCCAGGAAATTGTTTCCAGCGTCGTCTTCAATCACGAGTGTGCGGAACAGATGAACATTATGGAGAAGCGAACTGACAGGCATTTATCTACAGTGAATAGCATCTCTCTGAGATCTCACTGCAGACTTAGTGCACGCTCGAGAAGTCAATCTGAACAGCACTCGAGCCTTAATGGTTGGAATTTTTGGGAATATGTCAAATTCCTAAATCACTCGACAACTTTTGGGAATACTACTTTTAGCTCTTGCAACATTATTTTCTATTTTCTGGCATGAATCTATTTATATTGAATTCTGCATTGCCTGCACATTTACCCATGTTAATGAAATGCAATCTTGAAATTATCTTCTATTTATCTGATGGTCTTGGGGCAAGGGGCTATTTTCGGGGGTTCCAGTGTATCCAACTGCAACTTTTTCTCTCACTGAATTGTACCTGAAATTGGGAGGTCCATGTCCCTATGCACCTCAGTCCTGGAGGCATCCCAAAAAGAATATACAATACAACCCTAATATTGCCAGGGAGCTTCTGGTTTATTTTTTCAAGCATATGACATCATTTTGTTCCCAATAACATCTTGAGACAAACAAAGAGCGAGCTTCCTTCCAAAACAGAGCAAAAAAGAGCAAAAAGCATGTATGGTCTGATTTGAGAATCGGTTCCTGTCTGCCACCAAGAAGATACGTATGCAAATCCACTCAGCTGATATGCAGCAGAGATACAGTAGTTTTATAAAAAAATAGTTGTCTTTTCATTTCAAATACAAAATGAAGCATGCTATACTAAATGCACGAAAGGTCAAACAAACATACAATGTTATAAGGCAATTACACTGCGCACACTAATATTGATAGAAGAAGATGTTGCTACAACTTATTTCTAGGTATAGCTTGAGCTCACTTTATGTACTTAATGAATATTTTTTGAATTGATATTGTTCAACTTTAAATCACTGTAGCAACCAAAGGTGCAGTGAAATGCCGACCCTGCAAGTTACTCCTTAAATGTTGCCCAAACTGATTAGGACACTCGATTGGACGTGCACTGAATTCCAAATGTATAGTTTTGAAGCTCATTGAAAGCTCATGGCTATGGTGGTAAAGGTCGAAGCTAAATTATACCAAAGCATGACTTATCACAATTCCACACATAATCAGAGACACTTCAATCACTCATTTATATATGTAATATGGCTCTAAACCAGACAAATTAATACAGAAAGAAAACATGAAATATACAATGTTCTCAATCACCTGTGCTATAGGGTGGGGTTTAGTTGGGTGCAGAAAGTGTTTCTCTTCTATGATGGTTTCTTTAAAACATGACTGTAATCTTCCCCTGAATGGCATGCCTTCCAGACGGTTTTTCACAACAGCAATATGATCCTGCAGGATATTATAGGTGAGGACAAAATTAGGTTTGAGTGCTGAATTCACTTAGAGAAGCAGTTATCCTAAATGTATTTCATTTGAATAGAACACACACACGTATAATCTCGTTAGAGACTGTGGATATCTCAAAGCATCTACAATCACAATTACAATAAAGCTGCGTGATGACTCTGAATATGTTACACATTTAATTGGTCTTAATTGGTTTTCACAAGGACTCCACACAAGAAAAGAATGTGGAAAAACAAACGTTAACAAAAAATGGTGCCATTTTGCCATCACATAACATTTTCAATTCAGAGTTTCATCAGCCTACACAAAGAGTTTTCAACTTCATTCTCTGAATCTATGTCAAATGAGTGGGGCACACAAAAAAACGCAGGACCTTGAGAGAATTATAGACTACAATAATTAGAACATGTTTTATAATTTGGAGGATTTTTTCCACCACCCATGCATCTCACCTCCACAGCGTTTCAGTTCTGACCTTGAACTAAAAGCTGTCTTTATAAGAGAAAGTTTCCCATAAATGTGTTTCGAATCAATACATCTACACTTTAACCTCTTTACCTCATTATCTCCCTTTTCGTAGATACAGTACATGTACTCAAGCTGTGTGTTCTGGTATCTGATCATTTTCTTAGTGTTTGATTGCTTGAACTGTTTTTAATTATTCAAGGCATTGTTATTTCTTAATAATGAGTTGTATGTAATGTTGCTCTGTGTTAACTCAAAGATGTTAAATCTAATTCACAAGCAGGAATTACATTATATAAAAGCTTTGAACATTCATGTTTCACTTTTTCTCTCTTGTAAGGACAAGCTAGGCTACTCAGGAATGTCACCATCTGTCAAGTAAATGGAAGTAGAAATGTATCAGGACACGTTCTTGCACATGACACAGAGAGAGTAGGACTGGCCTATTTCCCATATAAATCCTTTTAAACTGTCCCCTGCATGACATGCATTGGGGCCATTTGCTTATTCATTTATTATAAACCATTTATTATTTTATATATTGGTAAAAAGTGATCCCAACAGGCTGGGTCACACAAAGGAATTAGAGTGACACACTCTAAACATATCTTGCTTTGGTCCATGCTGTGCAATACTGTGTGATATTGGCATGTTTTTCTTTGTGACTGTACTTGGGGCTTCACTTTGTAGGGCTTATTCTGCTTCCTCTTAAATTGTTTATTACAAATTGTCTCAACTGTTAACTGTCCAAACACTCTTACACTTACACATTAAACTAAAATGTAGTAACAAAAGGCTTTGTACCAAAGATATACATATAACGGCTGCATTTCTACGAATAAGAGTGCACACAATGGTATACATCCCATTTTGATACTGATACATCTCAAAATACGACATTGTCTTGGAAATGCAAGGCAAGAAATATGTCCTGACAGAAGATTACTATGTGGTATTGGAGCTTAAAGAAGTGTTTGAACCCACTACTCGTTAATATTCTCAGGAGTTGTGTAAACAGCAACTTAAATGAGGTTTTAAAATGCTAATTGCAATGATCTCTCTGGCAATAAGCTGATACGTAGCCTGATGTTTTACCAGTGTAAATAGTGCCTAAGGCGAGACAGTTTGCACATTTTTCATCGGTACTTGTGGTGGAAGGGTATAAAAGGCTGAATCAAATTATAACATTTTCTATGCCTCAAGTAGCCACCAGATAGTCTAATAAATCAATAGCATTCCCATGAATACTAATTGTGGTTGCAGGGATAGGTGGCGTAGCCGACAGGTGGGGTTTTGATCAGGACTCGAGAACCAGCGAGCCGAGTCCTCTGCTTCTCCTGCCAGGCCCCACAGAGGCTCACTGCTACCCCTTTGAAGTTGAGGTGCAAAATCAATTGAACACGTCTGGGAGTAAATGAACTTGTTTGGAGCTTAATTTCCAACAGCTGAAGGCTTTCTTCCAAGTTATTCATGAAAACAGGTGGGACATTTCCCTTCCTCCTTTAAGATATATGTATTTCATGGGCATTGGAGGAAGTGAATAATAAACTATTGAATCTGTTTGTCTTAACTTCAGGCAAAATATTCTACACGTTGACAAGGAATCAAACTCAAAATAGAACTGTTATTCCTCAGAATAGGTTGGTTTTTTTTTAGCTGCTGAAAAATCCTTG
This sequence comes from Gobionotothen gibberifrons, assembly GCA_943591055.1. Taxonomy (NCBI): domain Eukaryota; kingdom Metazoa; phylum Chordata; class Actinopteri; order Perciformes; family Nototheniidae; genus Gobionotothen; species Gobionotothen gibberifrons. The sequence continues at coordinate 185,266 of CALSBZ010000090.1, forward strand.
CCACCACTTTAACTCTTTCATTATTTTGTGCTTTTTATGTAGATTTCATCAGACTTAATTGATTTGACATTTTACGCTCAGTTTGAGGCGTTTTACCAATACCACCATCTCAGTCAGGTGTTCTCCATTAGGCTGCTTTGAGCCACGACATTTCTATTTGTAGAAACAAGAACATGTTTTAAATAGCTATTTTAAGGTTACCAGTCAATTTGGCAAAAAACTTCTTCTGACTTTTTCTCAAATTATTTAAAAATGAAACATGCTCATCAAGTAATTTGGAAAGCAATCATCCTTGCTTCTTATTCTAGCATTAATGTGGTTTTTGATCAAAGCAAGATATCTACTGGACTGCTGCCTTTGGGGCCCTTTCAGTGAATACTGATTTTGAACTGTTGTATCAAAATAATATTGAATAACCCTAACTTTGTACATGTTTTAGAGGCAGAAGCAGAAGTATAGTTGTCTCGGGAAAAAATGCATTTATAAAGGTACATTAACATAAAATCAAAACACATGTTTTATTCATCTATTTACACACGCATTTGCTCATGATTGCATGTGACTTTCTATAAATCTGGGAAATAAAAGCCACAGTTACAAACATTGCTTGTGAATGATTAACATTTTAATATATTATCTTTGTCAAGTGGGGCAAATAACCGATATTCTAAATAAAGTTTATCTCCTGATTGTTAACATTAAAATATTACATATTTATAACCACAGGTTTTTCATTCAGTTTACCTCAGCGCTTATTAGTGCACGTTCAGCTTACGTTACAGTAACATTCTAAAGTAAAACTTTTATATGACCCTAATTAGCTCCATGCCTCTGGACCTTCTTTTGTAACACTAGAACATACTCTACTTACACAACCTCAAAGAAGTGATAATGGACTACTGTTCTTCGACCAGAAAAAGACAAATGAAACAGCAGCCTGAGAAAAGAGAAATACAAAAAAGTAACTTGATTAGGGGGAAATGAATCAGTAAGACGGAAGAAAGTCTAAGCTCTTTAACTGGCGCTCCTTTGCATATAAATGAGAGATTAGGCAGAAACTATATCTTACCCGTTAGAATACATATGCCTAATTACAATATATTCATAAAGTGAGAGTGTAATTTCCACAAAGGAGATTACAAACGAAGCACAAGGTCAGGAAAAGCCCTTTCTGTTCCTCGCATACCATTAGGATGATGGTGCTGATGCTGCAAAGACTCATGCTCATTGGTTCTCCTCAGAGATTATGTTTTTTCAGACTAAGTATAAAGATAGGATAAAAGGAGGAGGAGTAAGTATTAATGAGTTATACCTTAATAATGTTAATGAAAACATGCAAACTGGGACATAGTTCATTTGGACTTTGTATACCCTTTCCTGTTTGAGAGGCCTCTGATTACTAACCCTGATTTATCTGAATTATAATGATCTCACATTTTAGGACAATCAACTGGGCTGGTATTTCTGATACTCATACTCTTCCAAGACTCAGTCTTCCCTATAATTGAAAATCAAAACCATACATACTTCAACTCATTTTAAAGGTCACCTATTATGAAAAATCCACTTTTCCATGTATTTTATACATTAACATGTGTCCCCTCTGTGTAAAGAGATTCTGAAAGTTTGAGGAAAATAGATTCTCTCACTTTTTGTCCTGATCAGATTTTGGCCACTTTATGATGTCATAACGATGTTTTGGCTTGTGTAACCATTAGCCAATAACCAACCAAGGTACCTCCCCCCACCTTATCACCTGCATCTCCTCCTAGAGCACCATTGTGTTCTTTTTAACCAAATATCTCTCAGAGGGGCGTGGGGAGGGGCTCCTTATTTTCATCTAAAGTAACAGACAGAGAATCAGCACTTTTGAAACAGAGGGGATTATGGGATGTTACAATGCATAATCTGTTTGGTATTTTGAGCCAAACACTTCAGAGACATGTTTTGTATATATCTGAGAACTATAATATATTGATGAAAAACAGTATAATAGGGGACCTTTAATGTGTTTTTTCTCTTGCATTAAAACAAGCAAAATTTAGATCTCTGGTGAATTGTTTGTTTGTAACCTTTATTTATGCAGATTGGTCCCATTGAGATCTTAGATCTCTTTTTCAAGGGAGATCTGTAGCAATTAGGTTCCACATGAAACATAAAACAATAGAGGATATCATACATAATATTTACAAGCTACATTTACATACTTATCAACATTTACAAATACCCATAGTTTCAAAGAGCATTTCATTTAGACTTGCTTTAAAAACTTTCAGAGGAATACAATTGCTCAGTTTCAATTTTAGCTGTAGACTGTTCCAAGCAAGTGGAGCTGCGCACATAAAAGCTGCCTTACCTAAGACAGTCCTTGCTCTTGGCACATCTAACAAGACTACATCATGTGATCTCAGACAATAGCTGCTTGCAACTCTCTGTGTTATCAGTGTACAGATGTAATACGGGAGTTTACCCAACATGGCATTATAAATAAACGTGTACCAATGACTGAGCCTCCGTACAGTAAGTGATGGCAAACATGCCTTGGTATACAGTGTACAGTGATGTGTAAATGCTTTACAATTTGTGACACATCTCAGTGCGCTGTGATAGGCAGCATCTAACTTGTTCAGACAATGGGCAGGTGCATTCATATAGACCAGATCACCATAGTCCAGCAGAGGTAAAAAGGTCACAGTGACTAGCCTTTTCCTGGCCTTAAAGGAGGGGTAGGTAAGTTTGAGAAACCGGCTCGAGATACACTTTTTGTCATATTCCATGGAATGCTCTTAATATCCTGATAGCAATGCATATTCTAAGTGCTTTGAAAAAAAATCCATAAAAAAAAAATCATCTGTGGAAGCCGTAATACTGTAAAAACTACGACCAATTATTTTAGCCGGGCCGGCTAAAATAACTGGTTGGCCGACCTGTCTGTCAGCCTTCAATCTCGTGCACACACACACACACACACACACACACACACACACGTGCACTTGCGCGCGCCGTCATTGTATTGCGCGTGTTTTGCCGTGAGCTCCTCGGTCAGTCCTCCTGCAGCGGCTGAGCTCTGCAGCAGGACGCGTTCACCATGGCAGAGTTTGCTTCAACATCGCCTACAGGTCGCAAAAGAAGAGCTGTAATGCAGCAAATTATGAAGAAAAAGAAAGTGGGAACTAGGAGAAGTCAAACCAGAGTCAATATCGGAGATGCTTTTCAACGATGGAGCACACCGGGCCGGAGCTGACGCCATGCTCGACTCTTTTTCTCTTGGACTGTTGTGAGCTTATATGTTGATCTGGGTACCGGTCGCGTATCTTCCAGACACAGCAACTGGGAATAATCACTCTGTGACCCTGTCCCAGGGCTCCATATTGCCACACAACACATTGTCTGTATGCAGCATAGCTGAACTGTATGTTGCTCTCCTGTGTGTCCCAATGTGTCACCGATAATAACAAACAAACGCTAGGTAGCATAGCATTTATATTTACTCATTTAGCAGACGCTGTCTAGCGTAGCTAGGTAATTAGGTACTGTATTTCGTTCGTCGACAAACATGATAGATGAATACGCTAAATATTTCAAATAAACATTCAAAACCAACTTGGGCTGTGTAGTATTGATAACCTTTTTTTTGCCTGATATGTAACGTTACGTTCTAAGGATAGAGGCCCTGCTGAAAAAAACAGCTGAGACCAGCTTAAGATGGTTGCTGGTTTTAGCTGGTGTTAGCTGGTTTTAGCTGGTGTTAGGCTGGTGTTAGCTGGTTTTAGCTGGTGTTAGGCTGGTGTTAGGCTGGTTTAGTTGGTTTACCAGGCTGGACAAGCTGGCCAGGCTGTTCTTGCTGGTTCAAGACCAGCCTGGCCAGCTAAACCAGCATAGACCAGCATGGATGTCATGCTGGTCTATGCTGGTTTTAGCTGGTCTATGCTGGTGAAGCTGGTATTATGCTGACTAACGGTCGAGGAGTTGAACTTCTGAGAGGCACCGCCGCTCTGACAGCTCTGACAGCTCTGACAGCTCTGACAGCTCTGTCTACTGGGAAACGCGCTAAAAGTCCTTCTGGAGGTAAGCAACACTACACAATTTCACCAAGTCAGAGAGTAAAAGCTTTCTCGAAGGTTCGTTTTGCTTTCTTACAACGTTACGTTAATGTTAACTTAACCTTACGTTTGCTAGGAGGCTAGCTGTCTTAGCTAACAACAGTTAGCAGCTAACGTTTTCTGCAGTTTGTGTTTCCCCTGAAAAACGTGATGTATATTTAAGGGTAAGTTAACTTAACGTTATCTTACAAGTTGAGAGAGTTACGTTTTGTTTAAAATCGTTAATGTAATGCCATTAGAGGTGTTGTGTTGAACATGAAGTTAGCTAACTGTAGCTCTCTACCAAAGGTTAGCATGTAGCTGTACTTTTTGTGGCAGCTAGCTTAATACAAAAAGGGTTTTTGTGCTTCATTGTAAACTTGTACCTGAAATTGTGGGGACAGTTTTTTCTACTCAATGATACAGACCATTGTTAAGGAGATGAAAAACATACTGTAAATGAGTTGGGTCCGACATACTTTGAGTAATGTTACTTTTCTGCTAAAAAATTTAACCTTATCAGATGAGGACATCACCAAAGTGTGTGAGTCAGTCAGGGGATTGTATCTGTTCTTTGCATGCCATACAGGGATGCCTATGTACACACTGCTCTGGTATTAATAAAAAATGTAAGTCTCGCTCTTGTCATCGTTCAGGCTTTGCATTTGAACTCCTATGACTGGTTGCAGACTTGAAGGGAACGACTTCCTGGCCTTCCTGACATCCAGGAAAAAGGTGAGATTCTAATCCATTTCAATGCCAAAAGCATGTTGTTGTTTTGAACTTTTGGGGAATTTCAGTTTTATTGGACAGTAGAGATCTACTGCAAACAGTGGAGAGGGAGGAGATAATATGCAGCAAAAGGCCGAGCCGGATGGTTGCTGCTCCGTGTGGAACGTGTTCTTTCAGGTAAAGCACTTTGGTACCCAGTTATTTATGGTATTGAGTTTGAATTTAGCTTTTGGAATGTAATTTCCAACTGTGCATTGTAAAGACTGAAAAAACAGGCTCAGGTTAAAGCTTGTCCTCCTGTCTTCTCTTATTTCCTTATCTTTCTTTCAGGTGTAACATCTACCAATGGTTGTACATGACACCACCTCTTTGCTGTCCTACTAGTCAACCCTCCTGATCAGAGCCTTTCCTAAATAGTGGTAAGTTGTTTTACAGTTCAGTGTGCGTTAATTTAGCAACTTAATGCTTTACTGCTGTTGAATAAACCCTATATATCAGCGACGTGCAGTCAGTGGAGGCAGGGGAGGCAGAGCCTCTCCTGTCATACTCCAATGTAACGGAAAAACAACTAAAGAAAAACTAAATAGTAATAATAATAAAATGTCTCCACTGATCTATGATGTAAGTGTGATTTATGTATGATTCCAATCGCTTTTTAAAGTCAAAATCAGCAAATTTGCCGAGCTCTGCAACAACTACGGGTAGCGATGAGAAGTGAGGCAGGGACGAGCTCTGCCTCTCGTAAGCCCACAGTAACTTGCTGGAGCACGGGCACTAATTTAGCGCGGGCACTTATTTTGTGAGCGCGCTCAAGCTAGTTACTGCGGAGTAAGGTGAGGCACAGATGAGCTCTGCCTCACCTCAGAATGCGTCACCCCCATAGGCCACCCCACAGAAACTGTCTGGAAAGTGGGCACTAAGCGCATGCCTGTTACCATCTCACTGTAGGTCACCAATGTAATGTTTGTAGATCCCTTTATTACATTTATCCTCGCCATCCATAGTCTCTAAATGACTTATTTCACGTATATATGATATTTAGGCACGCTGGTCTCATCATACAACGGCAATGAAAAAAGCACCAGGAGAGGCAGCCATAACCTCTGCCGCACTGAAGGGGGCGCACGTGAGCCCACAGGTTCTTGTTGCTACTGTTATTCTACGCAGAGACGGTAGACACAAACAACAAGCTAGACTTTTGAAACTAGAGGAAGATAAGGAGGACTTTTACAAAAAACGAATAGAGATTGTTGTCCAGAAGGAGAGCATGGACTTCATCTTCAAGTCAAGGTAAGACCACAATTGTAATGAAAATGGGATCTTACTAAGAGAGAACAATCCAATATTTAGATTTTGGGTATCCTTTTGTTGAACGGTCTGTTTAAAATGAATCGAAGCATCAGACTAAAAAGCTTTTGAAAATAACCGAATATTTCGATTAAGGTCAAAATATAATATTTGTAAATCTGACTCTGAAAAAGTCAGTGCCTCACCAGCCATGAACCTCACCGCACGTCACTGCTATATATATATATATATACACATCCACCATCAGCAATCAATATAACAAATCGTCCAACACAAAATAGAAGAAATCTGGAGCTATTCTATTTCTTTTTATACAGCATCTATTGGGACTGCTCATTGATGTCATCAAGAGCCATTGAGTCTATCTTTTGTCGTCGGCCTCTCAGAATGTTTATCATTTCTTTGTCTCTTAACATTCCTATAACCATTTGTTTTTTTATTGTTGATATTGTTTTGTTCTTTATTTTTATTGTGAGAATCACTTTGCAATTGTGTAAGTGCTATATAAATAGTTATACTAATATTATTGTTGTTACCATCATTACTTTTATTAATAATGTCTTCTTTGTCTTCTTTATTTATCGTTGCAGAAAGGATCATGCCAGCCCACATCAAACACCTGATCAAGAACTTGTGAATCTTCAGGCAGAAAAGATGAAAGCACCTGTTCAAAGTTCCAGTTCCCTGTACATCGAACCATGCCTGTACTCTGTTCCACATGTCTTCAGTCAGTTCTGGACCCCATGACTCGGACACTAGTTCTACCAAGGCTCATTAGAGGTAAGCAGTGGTAGCAGAGTGGAGTTATCTTTGTATTTAGGCTGCAAGTCGACAAGAATAGATTACAAATCGCTTCAAAATTGTTCAGACAAGAGGCACCATGTGTTACGCAGGTGTGGCGCTGATATAGTTTATATAATATGCGGTTTAATTTTAATTATTTTAATTATTTCCGGTGCAGAGAAAAACACTCAAGGTGGATGTATAAAGTACATACTGGTGTTAATAAAATATAGCGTATATCCCTCAATTTATCGACAATAAGAATGACAATACATACTTCCGGGTGTAAAGTAATATCTATACTGTAGTTCCTACACATCCACTGGAGGTAAATTCTGAAATGAAAATATACACTTCTCACTAGAAATGTAATCATAAAGCATTATTATGGCCACACTATCCTACAATTTAGGATTTTCCACTGAAAAAAGTTATTCTCATATGCTCAGCAGCTACAGTGTAGAAATGTCAATGAAATTCTTCTGACCTGAGCTCCTCCAACAATGCAACATATATAATAACATACAAAATAACAATTAGTGCAAAAAGTTTATATACATGTAATATAATAGAATATGATATTTACAAGAACAGAATATGAAATTAAATAATGTAAATTAAGAATGTATTGCGTGGATAATAAACCCAATCACAGTGAATGTTCAAAACTAAATTTGATACATTTTTCTTTTTCATCTCACAGTGCACATATTTAAGTAATCATAACACAAAGCTAAAAGCTAATCTGTTTTTCCTTTCTCTTTTCAAGAGTGCTTCAGAGGATGGTTGACAAAACAAAACGTGGAGAAGACCGAGAGGGAGAAGAGGGAGAAGTTGGTCGGTTACTTCATTTCTCAAAAGATACAGGACCTCGTGAAAAGCGGGAAGAAACAGTCGAAGTAAAAATATGAATTAATGGGTGTTTCGAAAATGTTTTCCAATTTGTATTAATGTTCATGTTGTGTGTTATAAATTATGTTCCTGCTTCTAATCATTTGATGTATGAGTATTTATTTACAGACAATACATTCTATACATTCTGGTAAGGTAGGTGCTCTGATCTGAAATGATAGATGTCCATTGAGCTACTGCAATTGGGTGAGAGTGTTTCATCATCTTATATGACCAGCTTAACCATCAAGTAATCCCAGCTAAAGTTCTACTCAAGATCATACCAGTCTGACCAGCTCATGGTGACCAGCTAGAACACTGTGACCACCAGCTAAACCAGCTATCTTGACCAGCTAATGGTGACCAGCTACTAGACCACTGAGACCACCAGCTAAACCAGCTATCCCAACCAGCTAATGGTGACCAGCTAGACCACTGTGACCACCAGCTTTTACCAGCTAAACCAGCTATCCTGACCAGCTAATGGTAACCAGCTAGACCACTGTGACCAAACCAGCTATCCTGACCAGCTAGACCACTGTGACCACCCGTTTTTACCAGCTAAACCAGCTATCCCGACCAGCTAATGGTGACCAGCTAGACCACTGTGACCAAACCAGCTATCCTGACCAGCTAAAGTGTCCAAAACCCCTCTCAACCAGCCAACTAATCCAGCCTAATATTGACTGGCCGGTCAGGCTGGTCAGGCTGGTTTACCAGCTGGTTTACCAGCCTGACCAGCCTGACCAGCCTTGTTGGTCTTAGCTGTTTTTTTCAGCAGGGGGGTGTCGTTTTTCTCATATTGATATTCTGAATAATCTGTGCTGTTGTATTTGCTGTAAAGTGTCCCTACTGTAGGCTATTTTTATTATATGTACAGCACTTTGGCTCGATCAAAAATCGTTTATAAATGTGCTATATAAATAAAACTTGATTTGATTTGGTTACCGCAGCCTGCTCTCCTCAGCTAGACGTAACATTTGTAATATATTTTCACAAAACAAACATGCTAGCTTCAAAAATATAAGCACTGACAATAACTTTATTATACATTTGTTTTACATTCATTATCATGATCTTGTGCGCGTTCATGTGTGTTGGAGGAGGTGCTCTGTAGGAAGTAGGGCGGATTCTTTTCGGCTGTGTACTTTTGAATTTTTGTGCACTCGAGGCTGTTTCTCAAACTTACCTACCCCTCCTTTAAAAGAGAAACAGGACTTGTTTCTGAAAAAGAAACCTAGTCTAACCTAATCTAAGTCTAGTGAATACTCTCTTACATGGGTGATCAGGCTCCAGATGAAGACCCAGCCTTTTCCACCTTCCCTCTGTGTGTATGAAAGGCTGAAGGCAGGTGATTTACAGTCTGAAGCAGTGGCTTTATAGTGTGGGTTGTGACCCACCAATGAGTTTTAGGAGACCTCAACAGGTCACTAAGGGGCCACCGGAAAAAACACTGTCAACAATAGACCATCTGTCAGTAAAATAGTTTTCATGCAACCACCCCTGTCACCCCCACGTTTCCAAGTAGCTATTAAAGGAAGATTTCTCATATTTATTCAAGCCCTAAATTCTACACTAAAATATGTGTTCACTGTCAAAATATCTGTGAAAGTTGCTTCACTGCTTAATTGCAGTCATAAGATTATAAATTAATAACACAAGTGTGAAGCGCAAGACACAGTAGAGCATGTGTTAACCTCGATTCACCAGAGTATTGAGCATTAATACATACATCCACCACACACTTCTTCTTGTTCATAGACACAAATCAGTAGCTTGATGATTTTGAGTCAGACAGATGTACAAATCAGAAATCATTGCAGATTTGTATTCATGTTGTTTGTTATGTATTTTACATTAAACTCTGAGTAAATACCTTTGTCTGCATGTGTGTGTTTGAGTGTGTGAGAGATAACAAGAGATGGATCAAATGTATGCCATAAAGGCTTTACAAACAAACTGTGAATTTCTCTACACATACTAATTGTGTCAATACAACTATTTGATCAATCTTAGACTTAGATTTACTTCTGGGTTTCTATTGCAGATTCTGAACATCCTCAACATCCATATTTGTTTGTCTGTTTTTGTAGGCAAGAAGTCTTATTTTGGCATGATAACATAATCAACAAACAGATATACTCTTCTAAGTGAGAAGTGTATGTTATAATTCTGTGTGGCAACGAGACCTAAATCAATATGTCGGAAAAAATCACATTACTCTCTTACCTTACCGTCATATAATATAAAAGGAAGACATGTTTGCTCCTTCATTTGGTTTAGTGAGACATTAATGAATACCCTTGAGTTGTATTGTTTCAGTATTACGGTATATCCCAGACAAACTGAATGGCATGAATAGATTTGTCCCAACAATCCCTATTATTCACATAAATGCAATGACATGTTAACAATGAGAGACACTCATGACAATGAATGAACATTTAACAGTAATCAATCACATTTAATGCTGTGGCTTGCTCATGTATTGCATCTTAATTTATCAATCTTCCCCAAATCAAATGTCACTGAGGAAGTCACTTGGAAATTCCTTGTCCAATTATTAGCATTTGAACGACTAAAAGCTCTTATTTCTGGTAATGCTCATCCGCAGTCCTTTCATTAGAATTTTAATGGAAATCGGTTATCTCGGCCCTGTCTTTCAGGTGTTCAAAAGACCTTGCGTTAGTAAAATAATCCCCAAAGCCAGCACAATTACAGCTAATTCCATTTTAATTCAGTCAAAAGGTGACAAGACAGGGCACATTTCAAATGTTGGAAGGTGGTAAAAAAAAATGAAATTTTGGTTTCAATTATGTGGGCGGAATCTGAAAGGAAAATCTGGATTAAAGCTCTGTAGCTAAAAAAAGGTGTGCACCATCAGGGTGGAGCAATGAACTATCAAACATATTCAAACTGTTTCATTGCACAAATTAAAGGAAATTGGTATTCAATTTCACTGGAATTGTACCTTATGGTTCAACTTTGGTTGATGCAGCAATTGGCTTGTTTTCTGTATGGGCATAAAAATATGAACATACAACTATTAATATCATCTCAACTTTAACAATTTATTTTTAGATCAACAAGCTTTAACACAAGCAACCAATACATAATGATGTCACTTCTCGTGTGTCTATTGTATTTACTGAATTCAAACATTTTTTAACACTCAATCTTAATTCTTACTCATGGGCCATTTGCTTTTAGAGCTGCTTTGATTACATTTCCATTTTTGTTTTCATGACCATGACCAGATGTGGCACACCTCCACAGCACATGCATTCATTGATTTAAATTATCATATGATGAATACTGAAATATATGGGTAAAATATTTATGAAATAAGCCCAAAAATGCATTTTTCAATATTTAAAAGATGCATCTCCACACATGCATTTCACATACGATTGTTATTGTAAATATTGTTATTGCCGTTGCTGTCATTTACGCTGGGGACATGTGCAATCGACTTTTTGTAATGGCCAATATTGTTCCCAACATTTTTTGTTGAAAATGAATGGAAAAATATCCAATCCAATGTCAATAATTGCAAATAACTATTAGGGTAGGAAATCGTGAAAAGAGAAATATATATATATTGTGTTAGATTATTTTTAGATTTAGATTTGTCCTCCAACACTGATCAAGCCAACACGCAACAGAAAGACATTGTTGTTCACTGCTTCAAAGTACTGAGAGTGGAGTCTTGGTCATTACAAGGTACCACGAGAAAGCAATCACAGGTGAGAAACAAACTGGTCTACAACCTCTTCCAACTGACTGTATTTAGAGACAGCTGGTGTTGACAAGAATCCTTTAGAGATTGCCTTGGTGGACAGGTATGAGTCTTGTGCTGGCACCTTGGTTTCTCTGTGCTTGTGTACAGATTTACAACCAATACTGAGGTTAATCAACAATCCCTCTCTGCTCTCTGTCATTCATCCCTCCAGATGGGACCCGGCCTCATCTGGAGGGAATATTGGTGGAGTGTTTGTTCCTTGATTGGCTTTGGGGGAGCAATCCATACAGATGTGTCTGTTGCGCTCATGTGGATCAGATTTCAGGATGGGCAAAGGCTGTGTGAAGCCATCAGATCTTTCTCTAAATGGCTTTTGGGTCCAGGGAGTGGCTGCTGGTCATCCAGTCCCACCAAAGCATTGACTCGTGATGAAACAGTCAGGCTTTGTATCGACTGTTTCATGAACTGGTTTTCTACACTGTTAAAAGTCTTAACAGGAATTACTTCTGGAACAGATAATTAATTACATACTGTATTGTATACTGTTGATACAAATAAATACATATATAAATAAATGACATTGCATTTCACAATCTCATAAAATACACAATGATTATTAATCATAATAATAAAACAAGTGTTTGTAATATAAATGCACTAATGCTCCTTACATAGTAAAATATATAATATATTAACCATAGAAATCTGAACTAATAATAACTCACACGGTCTAAGGCTACAAAGAAATATGTTGACATAAAGAAGGGCTTTCAGCATTTCAGTAATAATGAAATGAAAGCACAGTTCACCATTAGTCTCAGTCTGTATAAAGAGCAAAACATTAGCCTTCTGGTGTTTGTGACTCAAGGCTCTTAACAGTATTCCATGGACACCATTTTGCCGACTCACAGTATAACCGGGATCATGACAAGTGAGTGTTAAATAACTCCAAAGGTGATGAATGACTTCACCAGTACTCAGTGAAAATAGGCCAATGTGAAAAGTTGGAAGATACGTGTGGTGTTAAAAGATGAACAGCAGTGTGGATGAGCAGAACATTAGCCATTGAAACTTGGCTGTTACCTTCAAACAAACAGTAGTCCAGGCATGATGATACAACAGCATGAATACTTTTCTCTATATCTTTAATTATAGGCCACATTTATTTTCCAATAATTCTCACAAGATCAATCAAAACCATTATTTACAAGCATTTAGTGTTTTCAGAGTGACTCCTTTTAATAGGTGGACTGTATTATTGTAATGGTTTTTACCTAATCCAATCTAAAATCCAATGTACACAATACATGTTAACTAGTGGGCTAATGAGTACTTTTTTGACCAAAATAATAAGTCCAAATGGCCTGATGTTAAAATAAAAGTAATATGTATGATATCAATATTTGAAAACCATTCTTGCTTTGAGAATCAATGATCTTAGAGCTAGGGAGATCCTAGCAGAAGCCTTCTCTCCCAACCATGCCATTGGCCCATCACCACCTTCAGTGGGGCAGAGATTGGTTATGAAAACTGTTAAGGTTCATGTCCCACATCAAATGGAAATATAATCCATGTGAAAAATGTACAAAAGAGGCCAAATTCAAGCACATATTAACATAGAGCAAGCAGCGAGCAGGTATACTTAGAGCGGATGAAACAGTAGCTTTACGATCCATGACTGTTGTCAGTCAAAAGCAAAGGAGAAAGTATTATGATGCCATTACAGGGCTTCACAGAAAGCATTTCAATGTTCAAAAGTTAAAACAAGAGCATCCAAATACAAAGAGGGTAAGGGAGGTAGGAGCGGGTAAAGCAAACCTTTGACTTTAAAAAGACATGGATTTGAGTTCCTTAACCAAATATGTGTTTTAACCTAAACCAGAATCCTTTCATAAACTCAATTGTCATTGGGTGCCTTTACCAAACCAAACCTTTGCCATAGCAGTGTCAGATCTATTTGGTTTTGTAACAGTGATTATTTTGAAGGCACAGACAAATAAAGCTGTCCTACCACTGTGAACATTAGTTCACACAAATACTCCTGCAATATGTATTATTGTCGTGAGGATTACAACAACATAGTATGACATTTCATCTTGAGGATGTGAACACAGGCCCAACATGAACACTGGTGTTGGCAGTTTTGTTTGACGCTTCTTTGTGTTTTTATTTTTCATTGAAGTATAAATGTTTTAAATTGAATTAATGTCTTGTACAATCTGAAAGCTAATGTCAACATGCTAACATAATCAAACTGAAAACATGCTGTTATGTTTACCAGGGTCACTTAGTTGAGCCCATGTCATTTATCTATTTCACATATACAAATACAAGCCTTACAAAGCCACTTGAATTATAGAAGCCTCTAATTTGTGTTTTCTGATACAAACACTAGTTTCTTTGAGGCTTCTCAGTAAGAAGCTCTCAGTATTCACTCAACTGTTTTGACCTACAGTATTTCACAGTGACCTCTGGGAATGTAATAACTCAAATGATTCAAATTCATAGTATAAGGTCATAGTAAGAGGAGCTGGGCAAGGTACAATTTCTCCTGACAGACTCTTAATCTGTCATAGTTATTGCTGTGGGTATTGCATGACAGTTCATGTTCTCTCATCATCTTCTCTGCTGACCTTCATGTTTCATTTGGTCAGCCTCCTCTTCCTCAAGGTGTGTAATATTAATATATTGTGCTGCTGTTTATTTAAATAGAGTGCATTGAGTTCAGAGTTTTGGAGGAAGACACATAGTGCTAGGCTTCGTCTCTGACGGTGTCTTGGAGGCTCACTTTGTATGCACTCAGACAACTGTAAAGGTTGTGCTGTCAGATCTGTACAAGACAATGTACCCATATATAAAGATAATCACTGAAACTATCATGTTCCATTTTTAAACTGATTTCGATGGCACTGCACATTCATCTGGAGTTAAAGGCCAGAACAAAATATTCCTCTTTTGTGGACTTTGTGTGACAGCTGAGAATGCTCATTTGCTTCATCAAGATTATGTTTTCAGAAACTGTTCTGCGTGTTCTGTATGTGCTCTCCGTATTTAACGGAACAAAGCTGTTGGTTATATTTTATGTGGTCCAAATGTGTTAATATGAAACTCTCTTTTCTCTCTTCTTACTGCATTTGTGTTTTAGTATAGATGGTACACTTTTGTACAATTCATTTCAAGACAGTTTGGTGTAATTTATATGGCTGTAAAATACTACATCTAAAACTAGAATGTTTTATAAAAGTATATACATTTCTCAAGGTTTGATTTAACAATGATAATTTAGCTATTCTTGTGAAAATCAGCTTCTGCTTATATTTTGCAAACTGATAAATGTTGTTATCCTTACCTTGGATCCTTGCAATGTCCTTTGAATTTAGCTCAGTTGAGTCATAGTGTTAACAGTGCTGATATCTACTGTGTGAGTAAAGCAGATAACTATCTGGTCAAGGAAGACAACTTGGATTATAAAGCTAGGCTGCGCAACACTTACCTTCTTTTGACAGTGTTCTACAGAGAAACATTGTCGTTTAAAGCTCCACTGTAACCAGTGTTAGATCCTGGCCTCCCACCAAACTCCTTTTCCAGTGAAGTAAACAGGAATCCCTACTGGCTGAAGATACTTAGATTCACAAGGCCACAGGGTCTGTAGATTAGTTGAGATCCAGATGGAATCCTCCCCAAATCATTAGATGAAATGAAACTAACTGAAGTCTTGGAGCAGACAACATTCATTTGTGCTCTTATTATCTTCAAATATGGCCTTCAAAATATGTAGATGGTGCTGCTTCTGTCGACTGTATCTTTGTGGAGAGTTGGCTCTCCTTCTGTCTGAAGTGCATGCCTTCTCTGTGACTGATTCCCCGCTGAACATTCACTCTGTTCCACTTTGTGCACGGAGGCTTCCTTGAGAAAAATATTCTCAAAGCCATATAAAAAGGAAATGCGATTGGGAACCTTTTTTCTTGGTTGTGGCGTGACACTAATTTACTTCCTCTCACACTTCCAAGGCAATTAGCTTTGAAGCTTCTCAGAAACTATTCTTGCCCAAGTCGATAGCTAGCATGGCAAATAAGAATTTAAGCAGGTCCATTGGGCGACAGCTGATAAATATATCAAATGAGGTTACAGCAAGTAAGAGAAACCATAAAGAATAAGGAAAATATAATTACTTCACAAGTTCTGCTGGGTGCCTGGCCCTTCATTACTGGCCAGTGGTTTCAAGCAAATGTATTTCTGAGTCGTTGAGCACAACGCTGCAGTATTATTCTTACATATGTGGAAAAAGTATGTTTAACTCTTGGCAGATTAAGTCATGTGATGATTGTTAACTTATCATCATCACTGGCACTTTGCTGTCTGAAGTATATATGTATTAGTGTCTGTGGGTATGGCGTTACAGTACCAGACATGTTTTTGTAGCAGGAGAGATAATAAAACACATATATATTTTATACACACAGTATATTGTTTTTTCCCCCCAATCAGCCGCCTACTATAAGTAATGTGATGCGATATTGTCAAAAAAGAAAAAGACACAACATCTCCCTGTGCTTTCTCAGTCTTTTCTCAAGGAGTTTTGAATCATAACCTGATTACTGATAATGTGTTGTCTGGTCGCTGTCAATCAAATCTGAACAAACCCACACAGTCCTGATATAGCTGAGTAAAGATGATTTAGAGCTACACTCAACCTTACATTGTTTTTAAAGTTGCTGGTCCAAAATTGCTATCACACTATATGTACTGCAATTGTATTTGACCAGTCAATTAAAATCTATACTTTAAATAGTGCCATCAAAAATCCCTGATATCACCACCACAACATTATATTGAGAGATCCCTCCATGATTTATTGGGTATCGCAGTTCCTGTTACTCTAGCCTTAAGGCACAGCAGGCATTGCTTTGCCATATCCAGGTTAGAGTAACAGTCTTGGCTCACCCTCATTGTCCGATCTCTGACCTCTTCACCCCCCATTTGAAATCATATTGTATCAGCGACTAATCAAAGCTCATAACCTTATGATTAAACATGCAGTAAATTGAGAGATGTAATTTAAATTGCCCAAAACTGTGCTTTTCCATGGCAACCCCCTTTCAGAAATTGTACCTTCCCAAAATTGCTTCTTTCAGGGTTTGCAGCATTTATAATGGAGGGCTTTCATGCCACAGTGACCCTGGAAGTAATGAGTTAGGGGAGGTTTATACTTTTGGATAGGATACAATAAGTAAACCGAAGTAATGGTCAGAGCAAATATTTGTAAAGCTGACACACTCTTATGAAATAGGTTTTTCGGACATTGTCTCATTTTGTCTCATTTATAAGAGCCCAATGCTTATTTTCAAAGAAAAACGATGTTATTAAAAGTAAATGCTGTGTCCATGGCTGTTATAAAATAAATACATTTACTCCAAACATTAGGAAAACTAAATTGCCCCTCATGAGCTTACTGTGGTTTAGAAATAAATTACTGGCTCATTTTACAACAACATTTTGTACCAGGTGATTTTGAAAACGTGTGCCGAAAACCGACACAAAACTCTTAAGGTGAACATCTTGAACACAAATAAGCATACAAATAGTTAAAACATTTATTGCAGTAGCTGTATACCTTTAGAGTAGCAACAAGGATTAACTGTTCCAGTATCTGTGATGTCAAACACCCTTACAACTGACGAACAAACTGCGATAAGCAAATCACTCCAACCCATTTAACTTCTTTATATTGTGACATAAATATGAAAGTGCTTTACAAACTGAATGTCTCCTTAATGCACAAATCAACTCTATTCCAGCAAAATAAAATGACACAAAAATGATCAAGTAAATGTTTAAAAGCTATATCTTTTAGCATGCTTTTCCATTGTGTAAGTTGCCTTCCATGCTGTGGAATAAAACAAACTTCTTCAGACAGTGGAATGACAGATGATCTTTCATGGTTGACCCATTATCTGCACATGTCTTTGTGTTTTTCTTAAGTGCCAAGGACTTCATTTCGTTCTTTAACACCTGTGTGAATGTGTCTCTAAATTTGGCAAACATTCAATGCATAAGGCATTTGATTTTAAGACAGGATAGTCTTTGAAGCCAACATGTTCTCGTCATTTAAATAAGCACAATTCAGTGTTTGAAGAAACATCATGAAGGCACAGTGATTATAGTGATTCATTCAATATTCAAGATTCAAAGGTTCAATGTCATAATTTTAGTTTAAGTGTTATCTAAACCTGTGTTTTCTTATGGATGGAAACAATAGTCCGTGTGCAAATAATATATATACATATGTCAATAAATTGCAGGTACTACTGAGGGATTGCACCCAGTTAAATCACAATTTCAATAAAATCTATACAGTAATAAGATCAACTTTAGATAAAACATTTAGCCATTTACAAATATATTGCTATTTAATTGTACTGAACACTTTCAAAATCAGTTTATAGAGGAGTGCTTTCAAAGCTTTTCATCTTTATAATGCACATATTGAGCACTGACATCCTTTATACAAAATGTTTTTTTAAAAAAGGTTTGCCTGTAGTTTTGCAGTACTTGAAGAAAATTAATATGAAATATGTTGGAACATTGAGTATATCACGGGATGGAAATTTGTTTCAAAATCAGCCATTGGATTTTTTTAAAGAATTGGGTAAATGTTTTCTCGTTGTACATTATGACACATTATAGATATTTGTCCAGTTGAAATCCCAAATCCTCATGACAAGCCATTATGATGACAAGAGCCAATAACTGTCCTAATCACTGTGGTTATTACGGGTATATGATAGTGGTTAATAAGTCTTATTTACAAACACACAGACAATGACAGAATAAACGAGTGTCCACTAACAGTGTTATTAGAACAACACTTTCTGAAATGTAATTCCATTTTCTTTGATTGTGTTGATTAATATAGTCCCGAACAACTCAATAACAACCACACTACAAATATTTGTATATACTTCAGCCATGGTAGTTTTTTTTTTCTTGCAATTTGTTTTCATTTTCTCCATTTAACGCATGTCCTTCCCCCACTTGTCCAAATCACACATGAAGTGGACAGAAAATGTTACGTTGAAGAAATCCATGGATGTTCATAAAAAAAGAGGTTCCGCTAGAGCCACAGTAAAGTTGAATTGTAGAGAACACAGCATAAGCACTATAGTTTTGTGGCCTACATAGTACATGTGGCTATCACACTGCAGAAGCATCAACTTAAGTGGGAAGAGATGAAACTAGAAAGAATATAATAGAAGAGAGAGGAGTCCATGTGGACATCTCAGAGCACAGAAACAAAGTCCGTCTTATAGCTGCTGGTCCTTGGGGCTGTCGGGGCAAGACGCTGGCTGGCAGGACTTCAGACTCACCAGTGGAATATCAGCCATGCCACCGCTGGTGAAGTGTCCCTCTCCACTCCCAAACGGCTTCCTATCACCAAAAGGATCTGACCGCCCACTATCATTTTTCCAGGTTCTGGTCAGAGTATGTCCATTGAGAAGTTTTTCCTTGGGACCCCACTCCCTCTGAGACCCAAAGCTAGACACGGGTGATTTTGGCTGCTGGTATGTTCCCAACGTCGGAGGCATCCAGCAGTTGTCTGAATGTCCCAGGACGAGGCATTCTTGTGTGCACATCTCTGTAGCTTCCACTAGACCACGAGGTCCCAGGGGGCCATCTAAAGGAGAAGAAACAACAAACAGCAATATGTTAAAATAAATTAAGACCAGGTACATAAAAGGATAATAATAATATAAAGATGGTGGTCTTGTTTCCACAAGCAGGATGTTAATCATTGTATTAGATACACCTGTACACATGCTTGTTAATGCAAACACCATATCAGCCAATAATGTGACAGTTACTCAATGCATACAAACATGCAGCATAGTCAGTTGTTGTTCAGAGCAAACACCTGAATGGGGAAGAAATGGGATCTAAGTGACTTTGACTGTGAAAAGATAGTTTGGGCCCAACGGGTGTTTTGAGTATCTTAGAAACTGCTGAGCTACAGGGAATTTCACAAACAACAATAGAGTTTACAGAGCATGGTGTGAAAAACAACATCCTGTGCACGGCAGTTATGTGGGGGAAGGCCTTGTTAATGAGCGAGTTCAGAGGAAAATGTTTAGACTGGTTTAGGCTGACAGAAGAAGGAACCTTAATAACCATGCTTTATAACTATGACTAGAGCTAGGTAGAGAAGCATCTCTGAACACAAACATGTTGAACCTTGAAGTAGATGGGCAACAGCACCAAAGGACCACAGGGGGTTCCATTCTTGATGGCCGAGAACAAGAAGCTGAGGCTATGATTGGCACAGGCTCAACAGAAAGATTTGAAAGGCTTGGGCTGATGAATATGATTTCTGCTGGGACATGCAGATGGTAGGGTCAGAATGTATCCAAAAGAACATGGATATAGGGATCTATCCTGCCTTGTGTCAGAGCATAATGCTCCTGGTGCTGAGACATCTTTTCTTGGAACACATTAGGCCACTTCACACCAATTGAGCATCAAGATGCACCGTGTCAAAAAGCACATGTCATCGAAGCTGTTTCCACCAACATGACAATGAGTTCAGTGAACTCCGTAGGCTTCCACAGTCCGCAGATCACAGTTCAATACAGCACCTACCTTTGGGATGTGGTGGAATGGGAAATGTCCACATTAATGCAGCCGATAAATCTTTAGCAACTGCGTGATGCTCTTGTCAACATGGCACAGTAACTCTAAGTGATATTTCTGGCATGAATAGTTGAGTCCGTTCTGAGTGCAAAGAAATATTTGCGGGTGAAGATGATTAAAGCAGAAATTATTCTACCTTAAAATTATATATATATATATATATATATATATATATGCAGTATACACATGTACCTTTTTAGGAGAGGTTAAAACAAGAGTACTCACAGTCACATCAACATAAAACTATAGACTGTTGTGTTTGGTTATGGCAATGTTTCTAACACTATTAGAGATTTCATTTCAATAAAGAACAAAGCAACAATCTGAACTGGATTCAGCTGGTTTCCTCTACTAATTGAGTCTCTCAAGCTATGAGGAACATACTGTAGGTCATGTGAGTTCAGAGAGATGGATTCTGTGGACCCACCAGCAATCTGAAAACATAGTTTGCTGTGCTTTCGGGAGCTGGAGAGCATGGAGGGGTATAGATCTTGAGGAGGATGAAAGGAAGAATGAGTTCTCTTTGAGCATTGTCATTTTAAATCCATAGAGACATTCAAATGGCTTATATACAATGCACTGTAAATAGATGTACAGCCTGAGAGATGGTACTGTACAGTCGTGATGTTGTCTGATATTCAATCAGTAATTAGGCTACACATGCAAGCAAACTTTCTTATATCTCTTTGCTTTAATCTCACACTTTTAAATAAGTAAAGAGATAGTTTGAACTACATCCTGCATAGTTGTTCTTAAGTGTAAAAAAACACACAGTGAAAGCCCTTTCACTATCAATAGATATTCAGACACTGACAACGTTATTGTCAATGGTAAAGCTGCACAACAGCACACTCTGTAACTATGTATTGAGAAAACATGATTGATGTTAAAAATACTTTTTTTCTCAGGAGAAATGATCCTCAACCTGTTCCCTAGAACCAGAGAAAAAATGAGAAAATGTTGAAGGTCATTTTGCAAAACAACAAATCATCAGCGGGACATTCCTCTCAAACGCATCGCTACCATCTGGCTCGTCTGATGAACATGCATCACCATTCAAACATAACAAATCAAACAAGTCAGTGTTTCAGGTGGTATTTGCTTGAATCTCATTTGATATAAAAGCTTGCATAATGCATGGGAAATAATGCAGCTCTGCCGTTTGAGGGTTTGTTCTTCTTTGAGTTGGTTTCATCATCTGTTTTAAAGAATGATCCAATTCTGCTAGTGTTTGTAAATCAAACTTCAAAGGGTAAAGAATTCATCTGTTTTCGTCCTAAAAGATAAAATGATAACTATTTGTCCTAATTTGTCCCCTTGCTTTGCGTAAAAAGCGAATTGTTGGCAGCAAAGTCCTTGAATGTATCAGGGAGCTTTTTTTAAACATCTGCCTGGACCTGTTTTTGTCCTTGATGGTTCAAAAATACGAACTTGAGAGTCTGTTTTATGAAGCTTCATTTTATTTCAGGAGCAGAATGGATAGGATAAGTACTACACTGGTTAATATTGAGTCTGTAACTTAAATGTAATACCCTAGTATTTAAATATGTGTACATGTATCAACTATATTGCAAATAGTGTGAATATCAATTCTGTGAATGGCCTGTTGGTGTGAACATCACTGATAATCAATTACTACTTTTGAAGAGTTGCTGCATCTACACTGACCTAAATAGTTTTGGTGTTCAGACATTTATGGTCCAAAAGTTCAACCTGCTTCCTTGTGGTCAGAAATGTGAAAACCTTACTTTGTTGCTCTACAAATAGAAAAATGTATGAAAAAAGCAACATCAGTTCCAAATGGATTTGTAAGGCTAATCTACCTATACTACTCTGATGTAATCTAGACAAAATGTGAAATATATATTTTTAGTTTCTACTACAGTTATTTTGTGGTAAATCCTTGCATATTTAATATTTTGGCCACAAAGTTCATGTAACTCAATTTGTGCTACAGATGCAATTAAAAGTTGTTTCTTTTTATGAGGAGAGGAAAACTTAACTGCTCCCATGATTCTGTATGTCTTCTGAAGCAAATGAAAAGACAATTATAAATGTGGGCCGGAGACAAAAAAATTGTATTATACCTTTGGCTCAAATTCGTATTTATGACAAGGTCTTTGTGGGTTATTCCTCTGTAAGACAATGAAGACCATGTCCTCAATTTCCACTAAGTGGTGTAGCCTGTACACTAGGCTCTGGCTTTAACAGCACATTCAGTTATACAGCGGGACGAGAAAGTCAGTCACTCTTCTGCATGAATGTGGAGTCCATCACAATAACAGGCACTCGTAATTGGCGTTAGGAGTCTAACCAAGACACACATTATCATAGTTGCATGAAGAACCACGGAGAGCCATAATACATGGTACCCGGGAGACGGTAAGATGAATTCCTTAAATGTGATTGTAGACGAGTGAGTAAACATCTAGGGAGCTGTTACTGAAGAGAGATGGAAGAAAGGGAATGGACTGTGGATGGTAAGCAGAGGCACGATGTACAGACCTGCCATGTATAATAAGATGTTGATGTGTTTGTTTTGTAAGGAAAATCTTTTTAATGAAGGCATGATAAATCCACTTTATGTTCATTCTTAAAATGTTTTAAATAATGAAGTTCTTGAAAAATAATTAGTATAAAAAGTATTTTGTGAATTATAGTATATATTTATGTATTGTCAATAATTAGTATTAGCAGTGTGTGTATGACTTACAGTAGAATCAGGTGACTGTATGTCTACATTTTATTTTTTGAAACAAAAGCAGAGCCAGTTATTAATCAAGGGCACTTTGTGTTTTGCTATTCCCCTGGTGTAATAAACATGACCATTTGCATGTAGATTGGCACAATCAGTGGCCCAAGTGGGCAGCAGACGATAATTTAAATCAGCAATTTTCTACTCTAATTTGCGCATACCTGCTGTTTCAGACAATGCAGAGACAAACCCTGATGGAGAGAACACTTGAGGCGTAGAGCTGATGGTTGAGAAAGAAAACCTATATATACTGTTAACCCCTGATATCTAGTGAGTACAGAAAAGCACATTTACAATTCAACAATATCTCCAGGATAAGGACATATCTCCATTTTACCAACCAAGTGAAAACAGAAGACAATTATTTTGGTTCCCAACGTTTTATACTTTACTTTATCATTCTCCAGGCCTCCACGTTTTCCTATTCAAAACTACAACTCAGCAGTCAAAATATTTCAAACAAAACCAAACCACAGCACAACACATTACTTTTGCCTGAATGTCTCTTCACTGGCTCCCTGTGGAAGCACATGTAGATGTAGCCCTACCCTTAACAGTGTGCAGGAATATGATGGTCCTCTTAATTGAAAGGACACTTTCAACCCACTTCCCTCTGGAAGCGGCTTTCTGACATTCTAACCCCCTGATCCCACTGGGAGCG
>CALSBZ010000090.1:215369-226180 GCA_943591055.1 Gobionotothen gibberifrons
ACACACACACACACACACACACACACACACACACACACACACACACAAACACACACGCAAATAGCCAGTGGCTGATGTGTGTTGCAGAGCCCCTGAGTGCCTTAAATAACATTGAGGCACAGGTGTTAAGGAATGCAAGGGATTCAGAGCGGTGTCAGATGGTGCTTACTTTTGCTTACAGCTCTGTGCAAATGTTGCAGATGTCCACAAAGACAGATAACTTAGAGACAAAGAAACCATTAGATTGCCTCCTGATACAGAGTCATTAGGATGTGCTGGGGGCTGGTCTGTTTAATTCTGCAGAAGCTGTTGGATAAATGTGAGCCATGAGCAATTGCTGTTTAACGATGGACACTTTGACCAAACAGTATTCACATGCCTCTCTTTCAGTCCTCCTACTCAGCATCAACAGATCACAGAGGTTACGGAGCACGAGAGAATCATCCTCATTTTTGGCCAGCGGGTGTTTGGAACTATAAGGGAGTATACTTGTTTTCGTCTGCGGGCAATTTCTAATGAGATAACGTTTGGCTAATTAATTGGATGCACACTATCAGTGCTGATGTGCCATTCCCACACCGACAACCTACAGCCTTCAGAATGGCAAGGGGGAACGGGTGGAGAGGGAGTGAGAGTGATTGAGTGCGGGGGATTTAGTGTCCATAGGGCTTGTTTATTTATCCATGCTGTTAAACATGCCCAGATGTTGTTATTTGGGGATGAATGAGGCTTTGTTTTGGTCCAGCATTGAGGCTTTAAGTGCCATGGCGCTGCGTCCAGCTGCTGCCTGAAAACCCACAAGATGCATATGGCAAATTCATTCTCTATGCTTTAAAGCTGCTTTCATCCTCCAATACCAAGCCCACATACATATACCACCAATCAATGTTTAGACCCAGGCATATGATGATATGGAGCATTGTAACCATAGCCTGTATTCATAAAGATGTCCCTCAACAAAAGTACATATATGTTACATTGCTGTGGAAAACATGTGAGGGGTATGGTGATTGGTATCCGACAAGCATAGAATAACAGCTGCATACAGAATATTTGAAAACAGTTCCTGTGATCTACAGTAAAGGCGATCTGGGGTTGGATATATATGAAAGTGCGCAGAGCAGAGCAACACGCTGGATGCATCCTCAAGAGAATACTAGTCTGGCTGATGGATCCTTTCTAACGCTTCCTTTGAGGCCAGGCAGCAGCTTCTCATGAGAGGAGATGAAGGGCACGAGACAAAATAGAGAAAGCAGATAAAGCTTTAGAATAGAAGAGAAGGATGGTCAGAAAGATAGAAGAGAGGATCGAGCATGATGGAAGAGAAAACAAGTTAAGTAAAAATGAATAATAGTTAAACAACAACAACACAAAGCCTGTCAAACAAGTGCAGTTATTTACATAATCTCCATGATTTCTGGTAAATATTTTTGGTTTAGACCTCACTTAAAACTATTCTCAGATCAATTTGTAATTCAAATATTCAACCCAAAGTACTATGTATCAGATCAACACATTTCTCCTGATAAAAATAGTCTATTGTTTCTTGCATGGTGCTTGTGTGCTGCAAATGAGGGTTGAGAAAAGTGATCAGGATTGTTTTCTCTTATAATTTGTAAAGTAAAGTAAGTAGATAGCATTATTTAAGAAATGTACACTAGGCAATGCATTCTGTACCACAATACTGCATTTGTCATCTGAAAATCCCTAAAAAGTTCCAGAATTGTACATGTTACACTTCTCAGTTATTTTATACTTCGGGTTTGTTAGCAGTTTAAAGTAAACATGTTTGGAAGTGCCTTTATCACCGTGTCATTTATTTAGGTTATTTTCTAATATTTGCCCTGCACTAATGGGCTTCAGGGTTGGTATCATATTGTATTATTTGAAAATGGTTATTTAACAGCAGTGGTCTGTTCTCAAATACCCTAGGCTACAGCGCATTAATATTGCCCTCTGACAGCCCAGACTGCCAATTGACCATCACAGTTTTTCTTTTGATCAAAATATATCAGATCATTTGGTGAATAGTATTCACATGATACACAATGAATCCCTGTCCTTATTCTCTTTAAACATAAGTCTTGATTCTAATTTGGGAATGAATATACATAGCCACGTTGTAACAAAGTCATTCTGATATGTATTTACATTTGTTGGGGATGGGAAAGCTTAAAGAATCCAAGAAGTAATCCAAAGCATTTTTGCACTGTGTTCTTTCCCTTTACTCCCAATGCTCTCTTCACTCAGTGTTTCCCTCTAAACCCAATTGCACCACTCGAGGGATTGACTTAACATCCACTATAAGCAGAATATTCTATCAAAGTTGTTGAATTTTAGCTAAGTACCATTAAAAATTAAACAGTTGTTTTATGGGTCAATATATTTAGCTCCAACCTTATTCAAAAGATACATTGATGTAGCCTCTAAAGGGACTATATATGTTGTTTTGTTGTTTTGTATTTTGTAACTCCAATACACAGTATATAAGTCAATGAAAACAAAGTAAAGATGCAAGTTAATATGAAATGAATCATATACTTTCTTACTACTACTCTCTACATTCTACAGTGTATTAAGAGCTTGCCTTTCATGCGTCGGGAAGAAGCTTAAGGTTGTCCTAAATCAGGTATTATAGACAGGCCACAGAATCTGCAGAGAACAGCATCAGGCATGCTGCAGAGTAACAGCACAGACGGTGACCTTTCCTGCTCATCTTCTACTGTACACCGCAAATTTCATTTGCAGTTCTGGGTCATGCCACCTCCAGAAGTTCTGAGGTGACTCTTGCCTTTTACGCTGCAGCAGCGCGTTGGAGTGGATAAGACTGATAGGGAGCTTTGTGAGTTGGAGCAAGTAGAACTATCAGTTTAACAGCCTAAAAGTGAATCTATAGGTGCATTACCCATCACGTTTCTTTGGGCTCACATCTAGACCAAAGTCCCTGTAATATTGCATATTTGCCCAGATGGAACCTATTTGTATTTTTGTTAGATTTGTATGTTTTGTCACATGATACATCATCATGTTTTGTTAAATCTTTCTGTAGAGATGAGTGTCAATCTGTATCAGAATGGTTTTGGACAGACGCTGACATGAACAAGGTAAATACTTTAATTCAAAAGCAGATTAAACAACAGCGGCACTTAAGAAGTGTGCTGCACCTAACAAAGGCTGCGAAATGGAGCACTAACACACACTGACATACCACACTTACTCACAATGCTATGAATTATGAAATGGTCAAGTGTTTTAAATGGGCTCGATGAGTAGATTCTGACAGCTGGAGTAAACAAACAAAGGATCCACAATGTATTGGCTTTACTCGGCCCATACCAATCCAGAAGAAACTATTGAATCAATCCCAGGTACCCGCTACCGACATGCCTACTTTTTTATTAAAATGTTTTATGAGAGAACAATAAGCAACTTACACTGTGTGAATAATCACAATACAATGTGGCAATGCTTCTGTTTTAATTATAACTACATGTTCATGAGAGAACCAACTGTACTGCACTGATAAGGCCGATAAGGTTAGATTAGATTGTTCCCATAGGGCTCTGGTTTAACAGACCAGATATTCACAATCAATTTAAGGAGCCCAGAACACTGTTCTTGGGGGTGGTGTGCTGTGAAAAAAGGTGCCGAAAGTAAGCTTGATTAACACACTGGTGAAACAGGGCTGTCTGGCCTGGAGGCACAAGCAAAGGGGATGATGAGGACTAAATTAAACCCTATTGGAGAAAACACCTTCCGCCCCCTCTGTAATGAGAAGAAACTACAGTAGAGAACATCTTCACACTTCTCAGCATCCAAACTTGGGCCTACAGCTATAAGATTCTGCAATACTTACCAAACAACTCAAGACAACTACGAAGAGAGTGAGGCAGGGCGTATTCAACAGAATCCAAAGCATTTATATTGTACATATTGCAATATGTCTGAAGCTATGCTATGCATACATTTCGATTAAACAGCACTATTTTGAACATAAAGCAAATGCATTTTAGCAAACTTCAATTTGTTGTAGGTTTATACATTTTATACACTTTATTTGTGTCACCCATCATATAGTACATAGGGTACCTTTTTGAGAGATACACTGTACATGGCTGTCTGCCCACTTACTATACAAAAACCCTGGTTATTTAACTTAAGAATAAAAGAAGAATGAAGAGAATATTTTTTGTAGAGTTGTTTGAAAGACTGTTTTGACAGCGCTGCCATCCCTAATACAAGTAACATACAGTATATGAAATTCAGACCTTCAGTTTGAAAAATAATCTCTGCTGCCATGATCATGTCTATTCATCTATCCGTCCATACATTGTTATTGTCCATGCATTTAACCATCTGTGAATGACAGAGATTCAATAGCTATTTATATACAACTCATAGGACAACTCAAGTGTGGATACCCAAGCAGTTTGTATTTTCCTTGTGCATTAAATGTACAAGGATGGTGATATCAAATATGTTGCGATCATTGCAGCTGTATAGGATCTAATATAGTTATTATAAAAAAATTCTGAGACCTTTCTTTGAAAATCCAAATCCATCACATGAGGAGATAAATAAAGTCAGCAGGAGAACATGTTTTGTTTTTGAAAAGGGTAAATGCTTAAATGCAATGACAGAAGCATCATTCTGAATCTGCATTATTTCTATAACGAGTTGTATCACAATTATACCAAACTGTATTTAAACACAACGCAAAACAAAGATATTATAATCAAATCATTTGTATCTGTAAAAATAGATACTTGAAAAAAAGAAATAGTAATTTTCTTTCCTTTAAATGTAAGATTAGATGTTACTACCTAGCAACACGGCTTTTCAAAACACCATTTGAATTCAGGTTTTGCACAGCTCAGTGCAAGTGCTCAGTCCCCATGACAACAATAGCCATGTAAAAATGATTTCTTCTCCCTCTCTAATCTTCCACTGCATTAGACCCAGCCACCGACCTTGTAATCTAATTTCTGTTCTAAATCAGTGAGTATGCCTGCTCATCTCAACAGTGGATCGAATACATTTCTGGTCAAAGACCTTTAGTAATACTGATGATAACAACGAGACAGATACTGCATGTGATAACTGATTCAGTTTATAAACTTGCCCCTTATTTATGGACATTTAGAGTGTACACTTTAATCTAAATAACGCCTTAATTCATCCTCTCGGAACAATGAACATCTATGCCAAGTTTCATGTTAAGACCTGGCCAAAGTGCTGAGACCATGTTTCTGTTTTTATTTTAGAAAAACAAAAGTCTACAACCCCTTTCCCAGAACACACATATATTTCCAGACGGCAATCACTAACAGCTGACATTTTAAATATGAGGAATAGATTTCAAATTCAATACAAGGGTATAATCTTTTAATCATTGTGAGCATGCAGTGGCTGTGACGGTGAAAGTAATTTAACAGATACAGATAATCATCATGTTGACCTCATAATACAGTAACGTTGCACCATGACAACAATTCACTTTGCCTCATATGCACGAGACACTAGAAAAATCCAACCGTCTAGCTGCAAGAAAATAATGACTGCAAGCTTCAATGATGCTCAGTGGCTCGATTTGGTTCAATCCAATTTCTTTAGGTTTACCGTATAACACTGTGCATTTATGCTATTTTTTTACATTACAGTACATTCTTTGTGGTATGCAGTGAGTATTGTATAATTATCTCAATGATAGAGGTGTATCAATACAACATATATTATCCAAAGAAAATACATACAGTACATTTATTTCTGTTCAGCAACTTATTTTTATCATGTCCTTATTCAAAATAATCAATGTTTAAAATGGCATGTGTTGAAAACAATATATTAGTATGTGTATTACTTAACTAGCAGTCAGATTTAAGGATGAGTTGAGTTTTACATTTCAATATTTAGAGATACTCTGAAATGTAGAGTATGTGACACCTAATTAGGCATAATGAATACATCCCTTGATTAAAGCATGCAGTTATCTCAAACTATTATAAAACCCTTTCAAGTAAAACTTGATAAGACACAAGCTTTGCTTTATGTAAAAGGCTGATGAACATGAACTTGGAAATGTGTTCAAAGCATCTTTTCTTTCTTCATTAACAAAGTACTTCTGGGGATAATTAAATGGCAGCTATATTAAGATTTGTATAATTGAATATGGAGAAACGTATTATACTTTACATTACTAATGTATCCCTCGTGTCTCTGTTCAAAAGTTAAGGTCTAGGCAGCTTGATTGTTAGGATGAAAGTTTGGATTAGAGATTAGAGAATATTGGGTTAAGTTTCGTAAGTAAAGCATGGTTAAGGTAAGACAACTATAACCATAACAGTTGACTCATTATAAGACCATGAATCTGAGTTTGCAATGTCAGTCATCTGCCTCAATAGCCTTTACATAATATGCCCTGGGTTATAGATAGAACAATGTATTTAAAAAAAGACATATGCCTTTTTGTTTTACCATACATTTATTTTTTCATAATTTGTTTCCTCCATTATAAATTAGCACTATCATTGCAGAGGGTGTAATTAGCAGCTTGTGGCATAAAAAGCGCAATATGAGATCATTTTATAATTTGTTGTATAACTTGTGGTGATGTGGATTCGCTTGAACTTTAAATAAACAGTCCTGCTGTCTTTACAGCCTTCTTCTGTAGTCACTTGACACAGATCAACACAGACTTGCACAGTCAGAATGAGCATCAAGTACAGGTTAATGGCCTTCAGCACAAAGCACCAACAGTGGAATAGATATTGTGCAAGGTATTTAGAAATGTATTTAGAGTACGGTTAGGCATGTGCTCTTCTAGTAAAGCCAGCGCACACAGTCACAGGCATGACAAATTAGTAGAAACAGGTAAGGGATGCAGCTGGTAACGTACTGCTTACTTACAAAAGTACAGCAAAAGGTCAAAGAAAAAAACGACAGTGAGAGAGAAAAAGAGAGGAATAACTAAGAGGCCGAGAAGTTGTACAGTGAAGTAGTGACAGAGAGACATGTTATGCTCCGTGTTGATCATTACCTTGAGCCTGAAGGAATTTGATAATAAAACAGAACCTTGTTAATCCCCAGAGAGCTCTGTAATTGCAATGTTGAGGTACATCTCCTCTCTGTTAATAAAATGTAATTTCAGAGCATGCTCTGCACACATATACATGTATTCATAATTACCTGAGGGAAAGGATAGTGCCGTACTGTATATTACAACTGCACTAAATTAAATGGATATGAGGTATGCTCATAAAATTAAGGTCAGTAACTATTGATTTGGAACACAAAGTGAGGTTTATTTTCCTTCCTGTGTTCCAAGGTCATTGACATTATGTATAGATTTTCCATAAAATCCTATGCCATACTCTTTACTTAAGGTTCAATGAAAGTGTAAATTCTCTGTGAATTAATTGGACTTAGAAACGTAGGCGTATATTTTTGTCTCTAGCCGCTAAACATGAGCTCATAGCACAGCTTTATTGTATCATGTGCTTCGAAATCATACCCGTTAACTAAATGTGTCAAAATGTGCAAGTGCAGTGAAGGGAAAAGTTAGCGCCTCCTCTTCAACACCGAGAACCGCCTGCCTCGGTTGCAGTGTTGTTAAGGTGTTGACAGAAAATGGCAATTACAAACATAAGGCCACTGGATCACATGGATTGGTGAGAAAACTGTGATTTCAGTATAGTACAGAGTGTTTACAGATTTGCATATAAAGTATAAAAAGGAAGACAAATCCATATTAAATTAAAGCCATAGTTTTTTCTACTATTTATTGTCTTCAATAAATAAATAAAAATGCCATTTACTCACATGTACAAATAAGGGGATATCACTATTAATTTGATTGATGTATATTTCATGTCAGAAATCAGAGTAATAATGTATTTTACAGATCTACCACGTCCTTCAAAAATGTGGCTTTACATAATCGGCTTTAAGTGCATTGGTTGGCTTTGAAAAAAAGAAAATAAACAGGAGCATAAAGGAAAAACCTGGAAATAATAACATGAAATATGAGTGATAGCCATATGCATAAATCTGCTCTGTGAGATGGTGGGTGCATTGGGAGGAAGCAGGGGTCAGGGCCTGGCAGAGACCCCTGTTGGGTGCAGGTGGCGAATAACTTCTGTCAGCCAAGTAATTAAGTGTCCATCACATCCTTGCAGGAGGCCTGTGCAACCCAGAAGCCCCTTCCAATCTCCATCTGTGAGGAGGACTGGAGCTACAATATGGCCCGACATATGACCAGCGTATCTAAACCAACACGCGCAGAAAACATGTTGGTAAAAACACACTCTCCTCCGTATAATTTGCGAATATGTATATAAAAAAATGAATATGCGCTTCAATGTTACAACATTTAGCATGTTCAAGAACATGACTGAACGAATAAAGAGAGAACATTTAGAGTTAAGTTAAACAAATAATACATATGATTTTCTTTCATATTAGAAAACAGTTCTCTAATTAACAAAGCCTCAATGAATGACCCCTAGGCCTCAAACTGTGAATAATTATTAATGAAACACTAGTGAGCAGACACCTACCATCTGCTTTCCACAGACAATCAGAGGAATTAATAGCAACCCTTAAGTGTGAAAATTATAAACATAGATTTCATTGCGATGTTTTTTTACCTTTGATGTCAAAAGGAAAATAAAAATATATTACCACGTGAAGGTGATTTATTAATCAAACAC
Source organism: Gobionotothen gibberifrons (assembly GCA_943591055.1). Classification (NCBI taxonomy): domain Eukaryota; kingdom Metazoa; phylum Chordata; class Actinopteri; order Perciformes; family Nototheniidae; genus Gobionotothen; species Gobionotothen gibberifrons. The sequence goes on from CALSBZ010000090.1 coordinate 224,078, forward strand.
TGGCTGGAGCCAAAACTAGGTGCAGGCGGAAAATTGTAATTTCTAATTCATGGAAAGCAAATGTGATTCTTGACTTGAACCACGTTCATCATGATTGCTTTGTAACAGTGACAAACTCATGTGCCATCCAGCTGTAATGTAATACAAGTTGTTTTTGACGGGCTGGGTGTTGATACGTGTGGTTACTCCCTCCGTCTTAGTTCCACCCTCACATGTGGAACTAATTTGTTGTTTTTGAAGATGGCAGCAATTAATCTCTCAAATGACCTGGCTAGATTAAATGAGAAGAAAGAGTGGATGCTAGGAAAATAAATGCCAGCATTAGGGAAGAAATTACAAGATGACCTTACTGAACAATGATTTATGGATTCCCTCGTCAAGCAATTACAGCAGGTGATACCTTTGAAATTTCAAACCATGGAAATTAAATTTGCTCCTTTGCAAACTGTGCACTTGTCAAGGACATTTAAACTGTTACCTACATTGGAAGGCTCCTCTGCAGTCATCCTTCTTCCCTTGGCAAATCACTCAGCTTTCAGAGTGATGGAGCACATACGGGGATGGACAAAATAATAAAAACCTCTGACAATACATGAATATCAAATACCTAAAAAGTAGTAGCGCACAAGGACGTTGATTTTAGTGCTGCAAGCTTGTAATCCTTTATATAATTTAAAGAGGTAAATGTATCTACCTTTAATACATTTTCTGGACAATTATTTGCGTTCAGCAAGCACAGCTAGCATAATACAAATTGTTTGTATTGTAGTTATGATGATCAACAAAAGAGTAATGGAAACTACGGGTTGCAGCCACTGTTTGCATAAAATAAAACCATCTGGATCAAGTTAAAAAAGGAGGAAATCAGAACTCCCACAAAGCCTTGTGCTTTTATTTATCACCAGTCTGAGTTTCATGGTTATACCACATTATGTGTATTACGTTTCAGCCAAAAATTATACTGTCACTGATTCCAAAAGAAATGTTTTAATACGATTTCAGTGTTTTTTAGGCTTTGATGTTAAACTGTGCTGAATTACAGCACGGTTTCTGTACTAGTGTTTCCATTGTCACAATCCACCATCTTATGAACTCATATTTGTGTACCTGCTTCAGTAAATGAGAAAACTGTCTGTTATTGAGACAGTTGCACAATAACAGAAATATTCATTTTGAAGTCAGTGTATGCTCCCTTTTACATTTCACTTGATAAAAAAGAAAGATCATAACAACGTTGATATTTTGAATCATCCTGTTTGGAGGAAACAAATCAATCAAGCTAATCTCAAGGATTATGTTCTCTCATTGGTTCTCTGAGGGAGGGATGATAAGAAGATGTGATATTATTCTGCCTGGTGTAAATGCTTAGCATCGATGTGCTAGTAAATCCTTACATCTGCGCTTGACACTCCCCTGCCAGTGCTGTTGTAATGGCTCTTCCTAGCATGGGACTGAAGAACATGGAACATGGGGATGAAAGCAGAGTTGCAAACCACTCAGGTGCATGTGGAGCACATGTCTCTGCCCCTCGATATGTCCTCAGAACATGAAAGTGCAAGGCGGATGAACATGGATTTCATTAGAAATGGGAGACACTAATAACGAGCTGAGAGGGGTCAAATAATCAGCATACTGGCATGATGGAAAGTGATTAGCATTTCACTTTTTTGTTATTGTGTACTGGCATACATTTGTAATGCTGCCTACAATTATCAAACACAGATGGTTGGCCGTTTCTTAAAATGGTTAGCTACCTATCATGTAATAAACACAAATTAAAGCACATATTATAATTGGAGCTTTTTTGAGTTAGGCGGGTAATTATATCAATGTGCCACTGTACTGTATACAATTTCAACATGTTCCTCACATTTAATGCCTGGGTATATGTTGGTAGGAGGTAGTGTTTGCACTGGTCTTAGTTTCAAGGTTATGTACATTGCTATCCTTACAACACCATAGTATTGATATTAAAGCATATATATATATATATATATGTGTCTGTATATATGTACAGAGATGAAATGGTTAAACTATGTTCATGATATTTGATTGACTTTCCTGCATGTTTTCAATCAATAAAATAAATTGGATTCAGAGGAA
>CALSBZ010000090.1:228188-262642 GCA_943591055.1 Gobionotothen gibberifrons
AAGAACAGCTTAAGTCAGGATTAAGCATGTCACAGGAATAATGTCCTGACCAGTTAAAAGCAGAGGGTAATTAAGGGTAAATACTATAACATGAGGTTGTGCCAAGGCCTTTGACACTTCTAATTGCATTTATTTAAAGACTTGACCTCTCGCTCTCAACACAATTATTTGTAAGGTGAAGCAGCTTGAATATCCAACAATGAATGTCAAGAGTTTTAAAGAACACAAGGTTTTGTGTATAAGAGGGTGGAGGGGTTGGTGTGGACTGTTGTGTGTGAGGAGGCAGTGGGGTGAGAGGAACAATCTGTAGCAGTTAATTAGCACACACAAGGGGGCATCAGGAGAGCCCTGTCTAAATCCTCCCCTTCATCTAATGGCACCACAACAAGGCCTGCTAGATTAACCTGCTCGCAGCATCATTTCAGCCATTCCATTCATCAATACACAACCGTGCTGGACAGATTCTATTAAAGCAGGATTGCACACATTGTAAGCAGTATTAATAGCCCCTAACAACATCAGGGAATTCCATATCCTATTCCCATATTTCTATCGACATAACAAGATATACATGCCATGGTCTTGACACAGTTCAAACCCGCAGGTCCAGCAGTCAAAAGCGCAGAGCTTTATTGTGCCAGTGAATGTATATTGTTTGAAAATGATGTAGTAAACTGAAGAAGATGTAATAATATCAAACTCTTAAATATATGAAGAAAATGTTAAGTAGGATTAGGGGCTGACATTAGATCAAGCCATCTTGCGTCTATGTAGATCATGTGAGGGGTCTTAAAGAACATCAATTATTTTCGATTTCCCCCAATGCTTGATACATTTTTTCCACCAATTATTTTTCTCCCAGTTTTATCATGAGGGTATAACAATCTTAAAAGGTCCAGTCCTAATCCTCATGACTTGTGAACTCACAGCAGAATAAGGTCTTATGGTTTCCTTTCATAAGCTTGGCCGCATTTTCTTAATTACATTTTTACAAAGTGATTTGACTAATTATACACAATATAATATCTACGCATGAGCGGAAAGTATTAATTTTGTATCCACCTTCATCTTTTCCCTCTGATCTATTGTCAAGATGGTCTTTATTTCAAGATTAAATATGTTCAGTTGATCCCAATATGTGCATGTTTTTATTATTTATTTTTGTTTAAATTAACAAATATATTACATTCTGTTTTTTTTAGCCATTTAAAAAAAATATTTGATCACATTTTATTGTTTAGTTTTAAACCTTGTTCAGCTTAATAGGGCTTTTTTGTATTTCTTCAATTGAGATATTGTAATAAATCACTCCTTTAACAGTGGAAATTGTTGTTCCTCGAACGAACGAAAAACATGTGTTTGCTTAAACTGTTTCCTTTCTTAGTGGGCACAGAAAGCAAATGCTTTATACAGTTTCTTTTTTATTTGAACCACATTCACGGTAGTCTACTCGATTGGGTTTACTGGGGTTTATTGGGTTTTAACAGAATACCATTGAAATAGGTTATACAATTTAATCAGTAGCAGTTACCTAAAGTGAGTAGTTATCAATTTAATATAATCTAACTCTTTCTATCGTATATTATGCATCATATAATAAAACTGTCTATTAACATGTCATGTAATGTAAAGTGTCTTTGAGCACCTGGAAAAGCACTATAAAAATACCATGTAGTATTATTATTATTATTATTATTATACAAAGCACGACTTTCAGCTTTTACTGTCTTTGACTGATGTTTAACTTTCCAGTAAATGCTGACAGAATTCCATTGGGTCCCATGACATGTCCAAACTGTGAGATACATTTAATTAACTTCTCCATAATTTTGGCAGCATGACAAATCATTCTAATGTGATGATTATCATAATTTCTTCCAATTAAAATTGGCAATTTTACCACATTAGCTCTGAGGGAGAAATTGTATCTTGCTGTTTTGACTTTTCATTGTAATCTGATTGCATGAAATGCCTTAAAATGAAGTAGGAGTTGATTACTTATCTTAAGCTGGTGATCCCCCTCACTCCCTTTGTGTTGTCTTGGATTAAGTTTGGCTTTCTCTTGAAATATTTTTTGTATAAAAACCCAATCCATATGTTTAGTGTGTTGGTCCAGCATGGTTTGACAGTAATACATTGCCAGTGTAGGAAGAGGCTCTGCAGATACATCAAAAGGGAGGGATGGAGACACTTTACATTATGCATTTATAGCTCATTACTCCTTTCAAAAGGCAGAGCTCTGACAGTGTAGAGCCACTGGCTGTGAGAACAGCTGCTGCTCTGCCTGGCTGTGGTTCGGAATCTCATCTATGATGCTATGGATATGGCTTCGGTAGCTGAACAGTGACTGCTCTTTACTGCCCCTCTTAACATTAGCCAAAAAAGCATTGTTAAGCTACTCCGAATTTGAACCCAAGATAATTATTCTGTGAGAGATGACAGTTGTGTGACTAAAACACCACAGGTGCTACAGTGGCTTTAATACAATGCTCAGGCAGCACAGCTACCCAAACTCATTGCACACACATAAAACATTAGCATGTTGTCATTGTTTACAAACTATCTTAATAGCCAAAGTTTAGCCATGGCCAGGGGCGCCGGAAGCAGGGGGGTCAAGGGGCCATTGGCCCCCCCACTTTACAGTCCTGCCCCACATTTTCGCAGAGGTGGATCCCCTCTACTCTAAAGTTGCATTTAAAAAGAACGCAATCTGATCTAGCTTTGTATATTTTGTTATTTTTGCAAATTGAGGAGATGATAAGACAATCTCATTAGCTACAGGCAGCGACAGAGGCTCATATATTGCATTATGTAAAATAAAGCAGGCACACATAACAGGAAGAATATGTACATTTTAATCCAATCAAAGAGGACATTGTCACACCATTCAAATGTATCCATGTACATTACAACCAATAAAAAAGCTTAGATGTGTTTCTTTGTTACGTTGTTCTGTGTCAGCCTTGATATCGCAAACATGTCAGAAGAACCAGCGCATAATTACATAAAATACAGTCAAACAAAACTGAACTTCAACAACTTCAATGTCACAACCCTGACATCCACAACTCTGGAGCCTGGCCCTTCAACCCTAGAACCAGCGCAGCCAAATGAACCCCAAAGCAGCAGCTCTGCGACCGCTGAGACTGTCAAAACCGCCGGCATCGTTGAACCGAAACAGGCTGGTTCCGACTGCATCGGACAAGGTTTGTTGTCGGGACATTGAGATGGCTAAAGCTGGACAGCTAATTGTAGAAAAAAGGGAGACCGCTAGATCGTTTGGGCAAAGAGAAAGGTACTTCAATGCAAAATGGTACAAAAACAGAGAGTGGTTAATTCTTTGCAAAACCACTAAACAAGCCTTCTCTGTAATATGCAGATGTGCTGATGTCAAACGGCTTGAAACGTTCTCCAAATGTGGAGATGACAGCTTTGTAAATTCCGAAGTTAATAACTGGAAAAAGTGCCCAAGCCTCCTGGACAGCCACGAAAAGTCTCATTTTCACAGAGTGCGTAAGTGCATCAATTAATGTTGTCTTCTTCTGTTTGCTTTAATACAGGCTATGTAGTTATGCAGCGCCCCCACTGGCAGTAAATGGTACTACTACAAGGAACCCTGTTAATTATGTGCAGTTATTTCACAACTTTTATTATATACACCTTGACAAAATTACCGAGGTCCGGACCTCGGTGACCTCAATGGTGGATACGGCCATGCCTGTAGACAGAGGCGGAGTGATTACCACTCCGCTAGTGCCTGTAGATTTAACATTTCTTTGACCATCACATACACACGCACTTTTTGCCCCCCCCCCACTTCTGAAATGAATCCGGCGCCGCTGGCTATGACCACAGCCACAATCACATCAATGGCAAAAACTATGTCATGCCATGTCTATAGTCCTAATCACAGCGTATCTCAATAAGCCTTTGAAGCAGTCGGTTAGCAAGTTAGTTAGCTAACTCGCTGCAATGACATAGACCTGCATCTGAGCCAGGCCCAGCTCACACTCTGTTCTCACAACCAGCGGCCTTTTACATGATAATACATAATACAGGATAGTAATATAGCTCAGCCTTTCACTAAGAATCACAGGGAATGCAAGACAAGGCAACGTAAAATAAAATAAAACCAAGACAACTGTTGGGGTTCTGTATTAAGAAGGCACGTTTATTGGATGAGAATTAACTTGACTTGTCAGAATAACTATTTTCTTTAGCTTTTGGGTACGACCTGCATGAGCGAATACGTCTTTCTATGATAATGTCATTTATGGTTCTCTCTACAGCCTCTTATGCTCCAACCCTAGAGGCATCCACAGTTCGGAATTAGTCATACATCATACACTTAACGCATGATCAAAAGTCACTTCCTTTCATGATATCTGTAGCTCTCCTCTCCACCTCCTTAGCTCAAAGTACTTCTCTTTAAAGCATACATCGTGCTGTGAAACGACTCCACTTTTTTCAATAGATGATAAAGACCATCTTATTACCTTCCCATTAAGAACATAACATTTTGTTAAATGGACTCCTATTTAAAACACTCCTTTGAGCTTGGAGCCAGATTCAATGAATCTCAGCTTCACTTTAATCAACTCAACTGGCTTCGCTGTCTTCACATAGCCTTTGCATGATTAAGAAGAATAAAAATTAATCGTATTTGATTATTCCGAGTCCTAATTCAAAGGAGTGCAAAAGTCCCCAAAGGGAAATCTTACATATATCTACATCCATAGTATGAAGTATCAATATAACTTCCATTCCAGGGCAAGTGGAAGTGACAAAGGTTTCACATTTAAAGAGATCTCTCTTTCTCCTTTTCTCTCTTTTTCCCTACTCTCTCTCTCTCTCTCTCTCTCTCTCTCTTTCTCTTTTGCTCTCTCTCTCTTTCACTCATTCACTAACTCACACACACACAAATGTAGCGAGGATACAGAGAACCAATTGTATGCATAAAGTATAACAGCACACTGAGTAGTGTGGAAATAATTCACTACACGTACAGTCACATACTGTAGGGGTGTAAGGGAGGCCTTTGAAGAGTGTGAATAATTGAAAAGCCACCGTAAGATGCTGCATCAGTTTAACATCATCTAGATCCCATTTGTGTAAATTAATAACCGATTTGTGAAGTTTGCAATATCCAAGACAGCAACACAAATGTCCTTGAAGTGTAAAACTTGATTTGGCCCGAATTCTGGGAACACTAAAAATAAGGGATAGTTTGGTTATTTGCACCTAAATGTCTGCTATGCTTAGCCTTTCAGCTCTGATCAAAAAAAGACTGTGAATAACAGAGCTTTTGGCAGTAAAGGTTATGAATGTTGAAGACGTTGTGCAAATGGCAAAAGTGCTAAAGTACAAACAGCTGAATCAGCTGTTCTATTCCAGACAGCTTTTGTACCCAAGGGAAAGGTCACAGCGGCCCATTTTTAAGGGCCTCAGCTCCAAGGGAGTCATATCAGTGCCCATCATCACTGATCATGTGACACCCCAGGCAGTAACTGGCAGTTGTCAACATTAGTGGGTGCCTGTCATTTATTCTGTCAATTTCAAGTCCGTCCTATCTCTGTCTTATCTCTGTTTTATCTCTATCCCTGTATCAACAAAATATCTGTATGTGATACCAGGGATTATAATGTTAAAATAACTTTAAATATTTAAAACCCTGTGATATCAGTACAGTTGTGAAAAAATTAAGCACAGTAATTTAAAATAAAGGTGATAAAGAATACATCTGAAGTGCTAATTAAATGTGTTCCTTCTTATAGCTCTCAAACTGATCTGCAGATAAAATGGGAAGATGGCATCCTTTTGTTTCAATCATTCAGCTTTTAATTTTTGAAGGAATAACAATTACTTTTATGATTAGAATATGCTATCTGCTTTGCACCATACTGTATAACCTCTTCCACTTTATGGTTTATGTTGCTGTTTTTAAAGTGTGGCAATCTTAAGCAAACATCTGCAACATTTACGCACCAAGAGTTGGGATACTATCCAAGGCACATATGGCCCTCCTGATAGGGTAGGTTTACTCTTTGTCTCTTCTTTAAACCCATCTGCTGCTGTTGTTGTTACATCATGTCTTTCCGTACACTTAGACTTCATTTCCTCTCAGCAGTCATTTTGTTCGAGCAAAGAGTGAATATTTTAGATAATAAAAACAGGAATGTTTTTAGCTAACAATTTCACATTCGAGCCAAAAAGCAGGACAGCTTCATTGATAATTAAAGAGAGGTCTTACAGTTTTGGATTTCATTCTAAATACAATTATGCAGTTTACTTAAAAACATAAACTTAAAACATAGCAGTTCTTTGCATATTTGGGAATATTTTTTTATGATTTAAATACAATGCAGTGCTAGAGCATAACAAGCTTTTAAACTGTACAAGATCATATTTTTGCGAGGAAAATAGAGATGGAATCATTATTTAAGCTACCTTATATGTCAAATTACCTACTGTAGCAAATGTTTAGCCTAAATCTGAACCACATATTGTTTAGCATGCATAACATAAACCATCCGATGCAGCAAATAATGGCAGGCATCTAACGGGAGAGATCATGTGCTTCAATTCATTATGTGATATTAGCATACTGTGTGACACTACATTACTTCCAAATTAGTTTCAAAATTAAAATATGCAAATTAGTAACCACATCATGTCTGACGCCATCCCAACTATGGTCATTAGTGCTATCAACTCTCCTAGCTTCATGGTTTTCTGTTTTTACCAGTGCTGCTTGCTTTAGAGTAAAATGAACATTTAGATCTTAAACCCAAAAGTGTAAAAGAGTAAAAAGTGAGGTTATAGTATCAGCTTGCATCTTCAATTCAGGTTTGTTATTAAAAGCTTTAAGCGTACTAATTTAGTTGAAACACCTTTAATAATTCCCTATTTATGAAGTTATTTCGTCTTCACCTGGTCCAAATGAAAGTTGCAAAATATCCATCGCAGGTATCATATACTGTATCATGCATATTTCATATTAAAGACGGAAAAGAGTGTAGTGCAATGTGGATTGTTTTAGCAAGATTTAGATGCTTTTTTCGACCATCAAAATTAAATGCGACCAACAGTGACACTTTAGAGACATTAAATAGAGGCAAGTTTTCCAGCTTTGGTTTTCTTTTGCATTGCATGAAGACAAACCATTAACTGAAACTGCTGTATGCCGTGTGCTCTGCAGGGTTTTGACAGCTGCAGGACCCCAGAGCAAACAAACAAAGGATTGGAAATGGATCTGGATGTTATAGTCGATGCAATCCATGAAGAAAAATCTAAAACCAAGTGGAAGTAAATATTTACATCCAATATGCTTACACCTCTGTGAGTTCTGTGGAAGCGTAGTATGAGGGGGACAGAAACCTAAACTTTGAAATGTGTCCCATTTGGAGCGTCTCCGTATATCTGGTAATGCTAAAATAAACCATGTGATGGATGAGAATACAAAAATTCAAATTTGACTTGAATTAGAATGGCAGCTGTGATCCCCTTAGCATACATTGGTAAGGGGGTGATGATGATAATGACCAGGTTGACCTTGATGCCCTGAGCCTGGTCTCAGTGTTTCTCTTAATGGTAAATGGACTGTAGTTATATAGCGCTTTATCCAGTCTTTAAGACCCCTCAAAGCGCTTTACATACTACATGTCGTTCACCCATTCACACCCATTCATACAGAGCAGTGTATGTTACTCTAGGACCTAACATTCACACACATTCACACACCGTTGGCCATGCCATCGGGAGCAACTCAGGGTTAAGTATCTTGCCCAAGGATACATCGACATGTTGACTGCATGGGCTGGGATCGAGCCCACAACCTTCTGGTTGAAAGATGAACGCACTCCCTCGCAGCCACAGTCGCTCAAGGGCTCCCATTCTGTTTATTCTTAATTGTGTTATTAATATTTTATTTTTAACCTGTTGAGCCCGATTGTGTTGCCCGATTGTGTTGCGTTAATTGTTTTTATAATGGAAGCACTGTGGAGTCTTTTGAGCCCAGATGTTTAGCCCTCAGCTGTGATAAAGGACTTTCCAAATAAACTCTTTACTTTGTATGGGTCTGTGGACGTACGCCAGTGAGTGAGTGACATAGGAAGGTGTTTCGAGTAAACACCGAGTGCTTGGCTGTTGTCAAGGGGCTTTGCTGTTGCCTACTCTCTCTGAATCCTGCATTTGCTTTATGTGTGCACCCTAGGTTGGAAAAAGGAGTTGAACCAAAATAGAGTTTATTGTGTAAATACATTTTATACAGAAGATTTTTCGCTTCCCTTCTAAAGGTGAGGTCAAACTTAAAGACACTAACTATTCATTCCAGTGAGGAAGGAGACGAGACTATCTGCCTCCTGGCCATTCATTGATCAAAATCAAATTCTGTTTGATTGAACTTCGACCTGCGTGATCCAGAGGCTCGTCTATGTCCAGCTAATTTAATAGAGGTATGGATTGACTCTTGCCGGGCCAATTCCGATTGCACCATTGGCATCCGGTGTTTGTTTGCTTTAAGATTCCCAGAGCTCATAGTTAAATTGTCATATTTTTTGGTAACGTCTGCCTCTCTAAATTGGAGCAAACAATCCTCTGTGTATAATATATAAGGCTATTTTGTCAGACTAAGATCATCATAATCATTTAAATAAAAAAAGGATCTGGGACACACTTCATTAAACAGTTTTGACTGCAAACGAAAGCAGCTTTCTTTACCAGTCCAGACCCTGCAATTAAATTATGGCCTCTTTCATGCCTATTGTATTTGAATATAACATAATATATGTTAAACAAGTCTTACTTACAGTGATTTTAAAGCATAAATCATGATGGAAAACAGGAAAAGAAAAAGTAGATATCTTTGCCACACCATTTCAAGGTGATTTCACAGTGAGGCGTAAGATGAGCCAAGCCGCTTAAGGTGTCATTTCTCCTCATAGTAGCAGCTGCATACGATATGGCAATTAATACGAGTCATGTGGTCATGGCCTAAACTGGAGCAGTACAACCATAGTATAATCTTCTTGAGCACAAAGTAGCCCGTAGCTAGTGTGCATGGCAGATACATCTGATACACTGTATTGTGGATAGTAATTTGTAATTGTCTGAATACATACAATGATACAATTGCACAGACATGTGTCCTGCAGGTTATATTCCAACATGGGAACCAATATATATCTGTTCATTACAGGAAATACTGAGAGAAAGATACAAGCATAATAAATAGGAAAGTTTCAGTGTCTATATAGCCATAAAGGATGTCTTCCTGGACTTTGAACGAATAACTTAGTTATATAATGCTTAAATAATTGTCTTTACTGTATGTAACGTGTGGGCTTTTACTGTTTATTTAGAGAGAGAAATCTGAAACACGATCCCCCTCATTCGTAGAACCATGACATTTGCATCTAATCACTTGAGCTTTGTCACAGGGAGAATAAACACAGTGCAAACAAATATCATTATGCAGCTAAGCACACATTCCGTGCAGCCACTATTATGATCTCAAGTCAGGATGCATGCCTGCGCAATGTTATCCACTTACTGCTTCTTTTTCTGACATACTTCGATTTTTAAAATCCATTGAAATATGTGCCAAAAAAAAAAAATACAGTAAATAAGATCTGACATACTGCTAACATTACACTTTACAAAAAGAGAGAGAATTCACTAACACAGCTAAAAATGTAGCTTTGGACAAATATATTTGTATGTGTCAGGACTATACAACATACCAACCAGCAACACTGTCACTTCATCTTTTTTTGGATTTGTTCCCTCCCTCCCAGCAGGTTAACTGTCCCCAGACAACGAGCCTCAGTGCTGCTTCAGGGTCTACAGAGTAGGGACACTAGACATACAGACAGGCCTTGTATTCAGGCAGAGCCGATAGGCCTGGCAAGTGTGTCCTGTTTGGCATTTAAAACACCTCCGCCCACTACTATGTCGTGGGAGAAGTGATGGACCTGACAGGCTCCGTCTCTAGGGAGCCACTGGGCCTCTTTCCAATCTCCCTGGGTCAGTGCGGGGGTGAGACGCCAGTGTGGAGCTCCTGGCTAGAAACACTAATTATCATTGCAGCCTTGCATTTAGTAGTACTGTGTTCAGCACTAGGTAGCGTGGACCTCCTGGTCACGCTGTCAGATACCTCACAGGACTGGCTCTAATTGTGGAGATTGTAAAGCTATGGGTGTTTAGGTTCAGATGGCCAAAGGCAAACTTTCTGCATCACTGACTTATGGAAATGCATGGGTAAACAAACAAGTGTTTTATGCCATTTCCCACTTTACTGCTGCTGTTGATAGTGTTTGCACGAGTTGTCATTAATGCCCCCCTTTTTAATGTGTGTGGAATCTTTTGATTGGTGAATCACGGAGCGGTCGTGTCACAGATTGTGCACACACACTAGCACAGCATCATAGTGCTCTCAGTAACACACACAGTAATGCCTCAGCCCAAACTCATGATAATTTAATAAATGCCTGAAGGCAGAGTTTGAGGCAGTGGACAAATATAAATATTAATTAACACACTGGGGACCCAAGTAGTGTGTGAAAACTTCTCTGCCTATTGGCTGCTGCCATATTAAAGGAAACTGGTCAGATTTTTAATGTGCTTTAGAATATGCATTATAGAACTTCTAACATTAACTTTAAAGTGAACATATTTTCACTGATAGTGAGGGTTTGAGTAGGAAATGAATGTAACTTGCTTTGATTGCACCAAACTATAAAATAACCGATGGCTCCCTTTGAGAAAGCAATGCATTTTCTGATATACCACATACTGTATATTGGCAACTTTGTAAAAAAGTTATTCCCCGACTTATTTAATGTAATTATTGCTGAATAGGGTTACTTGTCAATGTCTTAGATCTCTAATGACAGTACCAGATCGTTGCAAACAGAGCCATGAGGCCATTCGGAGGGTATCAATTGAAATGTTAAGGACAACTAATTACCATTTTTAACAGTCTTCCACTACACAATACTCCATTTCTTCTTACTATAGAGTCTCAGTGAGGGGATACTGGGCATCAATAATGTGCCTGTGTGACAGGTTTGAGGACCCTTTGCAGCTTTGCACTCCCACACCATCTGACTGAAAAGGAGTGGGCAGCGTGTGACAGGTAGCAAGGAAAGTTGGGCTGAATCTTGACATTGCCCATTTCCTCCCACCTGGACAACAATGTATTTACAACAAAACAACTGTCACTCTCTCAGTGTTATTACATACAATGGTTTACGAGTTAGTAATACTGCATGCTGCTTAGTATGTACTATTACATTCAGTAGGATCTGGTAATACTGAAACAGTAATTTAATGATGTGCAGATCAAGACAGAAAAACACAAAGTGGGATTTCTTCAGATGTAAACTGGACACATGTGTTGAGTTGACATGGCAGCATACTATTAACTTATATTTCAAAGAACATGAAAGTATTGCTGTCTTTCTCTCTTACTGCACACAACCACACACACAGTTATGCACACACATGTCGTATGCAGCAGCAATATACTGTAAGCCCTTACTTAACAACTCAGAAGGATCAAAGTTTCGATCCCATATTTCAACACGATACAGCCTTGTCAGTGGTGAAAGGATTAGACAGACATTACATTCCTCCAGTGATTGAGCCCGTACTGAACAGGTGTACCAGCGGACATGTTCAGCTTAGCTCTTCCACGTGAGAATTAGAAAGTCAGAGACACACAGGTAGCTCTCTGATCTCTGGTAAGGAGAGGGCTAAAGTGTGAGGTAGGGGAAGACAGATGGGTATGAGTTTTCCTGCCAGCTGTCTATACTTACTTGCTCTGTAGCTTCACAGTTTGGCACAGAGGGAGAAGAAGGTTCATGTTTTTTAACGAATGTCTTACACAATGAAAGTTATGGCTACAGTTTGGCACGGAGCACTCGTGGTATAAATCGTCCGACATACTTCTCAACCCTAGCAAATCTACTGTGTAGTGACTGAATGATGGGTCTATGATTACAAATTGTTCTCATCGTAGTCAGATATTAAGGAGGGCGATACATTTCAGGGAGGGATAGAAGAGTATGAGCAAGTAGGCATTGAGAGATAGGAAAAAAGGGCATCAAATATTTTCAAATTATATTGTGTAATTTATTCATAATTGTGCCAATCTCACGTTATAAGCTTGACCTGCATATAACAGTAAATAATGGAAAATATTACTTTGACCTGTCAACATTTTAAAATAAAATGTTGATGATTTATTCCCAATCAAGTAAAGAATATATATGTTGCCCTCATCACACAATAATAATACATATGGTCAGCTTTATTATATAGCTAGCCATCTTATACTATTGAACTGACTCTCATTTGGTAGAATGTTTACCAGTGTTATGTCTATTATATAATTTGAAACATAAATGAATTACAAATTTAACATGAAAATTACATTTTTTATAATAATTTATTTGGGTGGAGTTTTCTAGAGAAGCTAGTTTTCTCTGTTTAGAAGGAATTGGTCCATTACTGAGTTTTTCAATCCATGTACTGCATGAGAAATGGACAAGGAATTATGCTAAATTATAATTTATATGTTCCATAAGAAACATTATCGTAGCCAGAAAGTTTGACAACATACACTTAGAATTCTGCTACAAAGATATCTTACAAACAACTTTACCTCAAGTAAATCAGCAAAAAAGTAGCCAACATATATCCCGTACAATATTTCTACTACTGTTTTTAAGCATTTACAAGTGAAATGCTGACTTATTTTAAGTAAAAAGTTTGAGCTGAGCCCCTTAAGGATTGCCCTCTGCAAATCATGGTGTAACTCTTGTAAACTGTTTATCTGGCTAATACTGTCTACCATGCAACATTCCAGCTTGTAATGGGGGACAGATTAAATGGAATCACTCTCACCTAGTGGCAAATTCCACACCAGTAAGCAACAAATGACTTGCCAAGCTCTGGGTGACATTTCTGGGGATTAGCTCATGATGTTAACGGTTGAGGCAGGACCTAGTAGGAGGGACAGTAGCTGAGTATCATAACACCCTACACCCTCTCAGACACACACACAGACACATTTGATTTTTGATATTTATTTATACTGTATGTAAAGTAGGCTACTTGCATTTTAATAAAGAAAATAAACTAAGAATATTAATACAACTGCATTGCACTACACAGCACGTTTAAAGAAAGAAGAGTAACCTCTTACCACAGTAAACCTGGTTTACAGCTGGGCTATACAATCCCTGCCAGATGCAAAAAAATGAACAGATGGGAATGTCAAAACCTTGCTTTTTCAAATGAGCACACAACCTAACTTATTGAGGTTGTCTGTATGCTGACTTTATTTTTAGTAAGTAACTCATTTCCTTGTACGCGTGTTTGTGTGTGCCTTTATCTGAGAATGGCCTATGCCTGCTTTTTCTCTCTCTATTGTAAGGGAATTGAATGCAGATAAGACGTTTTATTTATTTCTCTTAGCTTTCTATTTTCATTTCCTCCTCCTCTAGTCAAGATCTGACTCGCACTTGATTGGAATCTAACTCATCTTTCTTCTGATTTTGATATCTTGCCTTAAGTTCAGCAGCTTGAAGGGTAGAGAGGGAAAATATTCAGATGCAAAGCCACAATATCAGATACAGCACAGAATGTAGAGAGAAAAAAAAGCAAACGGTTGAAGATGGAGATATGGTCTGGGGGGCGATGCCTGGAGAACACCGGGAGGTTATATGAAGCAGAGAGGAGGGCAAGTAAGTGAGAAAGAGAGGGAAAAGGTGGCAAAAGAAAATGAAAGGAGGCAGTAGATGTGCAGATGGAACAGAGAAGAAGGCCTATAGGGGGGATGTTGCAGCTCATCTACAGAATACTTCAGCTGGGAGCGTCGGCGTAACGGCTGTGACACCGGCTGAGTCAGAATACTGTCAATCAACCTTCATTCCACTAGTGAGTGACGACAGATGAAATGTAAGCGTTGGCATGTAAATGTGGCTTGTAAACTGCAATTCCTTTTCTATACCTCTAATGTGCAAGAGATCCACTTATATGTCTTTATTTGAATCTACGGCATGAACACCTTGATCCCCACAGATGTTAAGCTCAACCACGTTTATAACCACATTGCCTTGTTCTCTTTCCTTCAAGTTAAACAGCTTGAGTGTTTGCACCTAACCCCCAGTTTCAAAACATAATCTAGCAATCCTTCAAGTTCGATGCATTTAAAGTGTCATATAAAGATCAATAAAGCTACTTAAAGCACAGTTGAGTTGAGCTTTCTTTTAAAGGTTTCATGAAATGAAAAATGTTTTTTCTGTGTTGTTACCTTGAGTGTGTTGTTTCTCCAAATACCAGCATAACTGTTTGTCTAAATTATACATTGTTCCATATTTTTTATAACAACTTTCTATCATTTCCTTTTTCATTGAAATGTCATTGTGTATACTCAGCAGTCAAGTGCATAGATAGAAATGTCACACAATACATGTGATCATACTTTGGAGCAGTGAAGCACTCATAAAATGATATCTCTGTAAATAAAAGATCTGTATTCAACCCCGGATGGGCCTTATATATACTGTAGTACATAATTAACAGGCATAGTTATATAATATCAATTACCTTCTCTCAAGCCAATAACATCCAACATCAAACCTGTTGGAAACTCTATCCTCTTATTTTCAAAGCACTGCCGTCACCGCCAAGAAGGTACCGCATAAGTGTTTGCCACCATTTCTCCTTTTCAAACTTGCTTTATTTTGTCGGTGACCCTATACCCTTCTATCCCTTGCAGGATCGGTTTGCATTCTACTCTCGGAGTGATTACTTCTCACCCTGTCAGCTCACCTTGACTCCACCTGTCATCCCTCCATCTATTTTCAATGTGCTATTTTCTTTCTCACCTCTTATTAGTTGTGCCCATCTGAAGTCTCTGATGAGTACCCGTCTTTCTGTCTCCTATTCTGTCTCACACACACACATGCACACCAATTACGTGTGCATGCACGCACACACACACACACGTGCACACACACACACATGCACACACACACACACACACACACACATGTGAAGGAACACACATCCTATACTGAAATATTATAATTCTCAATATAGAAAATTATTTAAATCAATGTCTATTTTTTACGCTGATTACTGCCTGAATAGTTTTTTCATCACCTCTCTCTCTATTCTGTTGATTTTTGGCCTTGAAAAAAGTGATTTGTTGAAAAAAGAAACATGAAAAGTTAAGGCAGTAGCATTCAGTAAACAACATCACCAAACATGTTGTCCTCTATGTCGGTTGAAGTCCCTGTCAGCCTGTCACTAACAAATATGTCCCCTTTGTTGACCCTTAATTGTTTATCCCCCTTCAGCTATTCAGTGTCATGTTAAATACTTGAATGCAGCAGTGAGATGCACCATTCGACCAAGCAGTGTCAAAATCAAATCAACGGTCTCTGAGATATTTTGTATGACACATTGATGAGCAAACGAATAACATGGTGTTTTTTCTTGTGTGAGCAAGTTTCCTGCTATTAGTTTGGAACCACACTGGGTTGTCAGTAGAGAGGAAAGAATGTATTTCATCATAAATAGTAAAATACATAATAAAGCAGTGTTCGCTTAAGGGCTTTTGGGATTGACAGGTTGCTACTATGGTGTTGTCTAGTCTGGATGATTAATGTTTTAGTGTTTAGGTTGTTTTCTTCGTTAAGCTTTAATCCTTATGTGTTCTCAGTGTTCATGATTTTTATTTATAACATTCAGTTAAAATGTTTTCCTATTCGGTGTTTAGTTGGAATTTGATCCATCCTCTCGCATCACATGTAGTCACAAATAAAAACCTCACCCTGACCCAAAAAACAGGATTGCAGGAGACAAAATGCCATACTCAAATCTTTAAAACTTTGATCCACAAAACAACGTGTGCAAAACAGTGATAATGTCGAATTTGTATCTATGGTCCGGAAGAATATTATGTGGGCCAATTCATTTCATGAAAGACATTCATATAACTAACGAGAATACCTCAGCCTATACAAAGAATTATTCTGTCTACATATTGGCAATCAAGCCTTTGTTTGAGTCACATGTTAACACTCTGTAGTCTCACGTGCAACCAGAAGGCACTCATTTTTTATTTAACTGAGACCTTCCAAACATCTGCTGGAGTTCTCAGTGTCTCACTCTGAGTTCTAAATTGGTAAATTTCTGCAATTAACCAGAAGGCATCAGCTTGGTTCCTTGTGGATTTTCACATGAGCTAAACGCCATATGCTTCACTCAGAAATTCACTGTGCGGACACACTCACACAAATACCATCTCCCTTTACACTCATGCACGTATGCACATTAAGACTCCATCCCATTTTGAGATGATGTCTGAAAGGATGCATCACGGTGACAACACCACTTCAACATATTTTTCAGTTTGTCAGAAGTCTCTTTCTTTGCGCTTGTTCCAGGCTTCTCCCTGGTTTCCTCTGGTGTATTGCTCTGAGTCCTGCTCAAAGCACACAGCAGGGGATTAGTCCCTATCACAGCGCTCACTACCCCCAGATCAGTTCACCAGGGTTAAGGTGCAGCTTTCTCTGAAGATACCATTTTCATTGTGAACATTCTCACAGTGACATGTTAAAGGAGGCCAGTGAGAGTGGAACTTTAATGCTATGATAACCCATTTAAGTCGCTCTGTCAGGATACATACTCCCTCTCTTGCACTCTTTTTGTCTCTCTCTCTCTTGTCGTGCCTTTGAGTTTCAGTGCCTGCAGGTTTGTATTGGTGCTTGACATTGAAACAGAGAATGATGATGTTTGTCATTTGCCAAAACACTCTGGGAGCGTGAGTATTAAACAAATGGCTAATAAGAGGTGTGAAAAAAAGAGATAGATTATAAATGTAAAAACAAATCAGATGTTCAACACTAAAAGTATAATACATGTTTTACATGGATTTTTTTTGGAAAATAAATGCTCAATCGTGCAATGAAAATATAAATACCATTTACATTGATGATTCAAGACTTGGGGAGATGAGCTTGACGAACAGTAGACTTGAGTTACGGAGAGGCAGCTTGCTTGGCTCAAAGGTGCATGTATTGACACATCTAAAACTACCTGATTAACACTTTGTGTCGTGTTTGGTTCAATGCATACTCAAGTTACGGTATGTGCTGTAAAACTGCTTTCACATGATCAGCAGTTAAACCGCTCTGTGCTGACTGTGCCATTCATTTTCTAAGCAGAGATTGGTGCCTCCCTGTTTGATGCTTCCCCTTGCATCACACACAGATAGAAATTGCCACCTACCGTATAGCGCTGAGCTCAAAGTTCCAATTATGTCAACTTTGATTTTGATTATCGCTGACCTTTCAAAGCGCAACCAAAAGAGATAAAGAGATAAATGTTGTATGAAACGGCAAAGGCAAGCAGGGGAAGTTACCAGAGAATGAAATGTTTTGAGCGCAGAGCATGTTGCTTATTATGTGAAGGCAGCGAAACCGTGTTATTTATGGTTATTCTGCAAAAATAAATCACAGCCCTCCATTTTGCTCTTGCTGGTGATGCTTGTCACACCCATCAGCAACACTGTCTCCTGTTAAAATGTGCCTTTCCCTTCCTGGACAGAAATAGATTTTCTTTTAAGCAGTGGGCAGTACTAGAGAATAAAATGCTTTAGATTAATGTGGCTATTTCACTGACATTTGATGTTGTTCGCCATGGCAACAAATATGCCAGATGTGGATATAAGATGTTGGTCAACATCTGATGCTAGACTGATAGCATCAATGATTGAATGATTGTTCACTGATTAAATAGGATTTAAGATTCATGTTACCTTTAAAATGTCCTACATCAATATAAATGGAAATTATTTTCAAAGTGTTGTGCTGTTGATCAGCAGAAAGAAGACTTACATATTCTTTATTTGGTGTCAAAACATTTAACTCACATAGATCTTGTTGTGAAGCTTAATATGTTATACATGTAACAGAGTTGTCTGTGTC
The DNA here is from genome assembly GCA_943591055.1 of Gobionotothen gibberifrons. Lineage (NCBI taxonomy): Eukaryota > Metazoa > Chordata > Actinopteri > Perciformes > Nototheniidae > Gobionotothen > Gobionotothen gibberifrons. The sequence goes on from CALSBZ010000090.1 coordinate 246,191, forward strand.
CAATGGGAAAACGGGATTAAATAATAATTAATCTTTGAATCTATTTCTCCCTTAAGACAACAAATCATTTACTTCTTCAAAATGCTGTAATTTTCCTTTCAATTATCACAATCCCAACCACAATGCCCAGATTTATGAAAGTATCGTCAAAAGAATTTCAACATTTTCCCCATCATTTTCATCATACCCTGTTCACTTCTCTTACCATTATAACATATTAAAACTGAAGTTAATGTAGCCAATACTTCAGACAGAAACTAAGACAACTAAGACATGTTGCCCCAAACTAAAAGCATCACTTCACTTGCTTTCAGCGTTATGTCTGAAGCTTTATCCTTATGAATGTTAAACAGTTTTTTAAAAACTAACAAATGAATTACGGTAGTAAATGTGTCTCCATCATAGAGGAAAGCTGTATACTGCATTTGCCTATTTACAATCCATTATCACTCTATCCCACCATTATCATAATAATAATAATAATAGATTAGTTTTGTATAGCGCCTTTCAAGGGACCCATAGCAGAACATAGGATGGTATTCACTCGAAAATAATTTCTCACCTTCTTTATTCGGAATTTCATGTTGCATCATCTTTTTTGTCTGAACAGAAACAATATGCTATAATCAAACAATAAATACTTTCCTCTATCAAGCATTAAGATGTTTCTTTTGGTAATTTAACAGTCCTGAGCTTATACATGTAAACCAATGTAGGATTATGTGACAAGTGAGATCAGTTCTTAGATTAGAGATAAGGTTATATGCATTTCTGTATATATAAATAAATAATGTTAGTTGAATGGTTCAAAGAAAAGAAGAAACTTAAAAGCTGAAATTGCTCAAATTGATGATGACATGCCCTTTGCAGATCTGCAAGCATTTTCCACAAGGGAATTTACCAGAAAAAAAGCTCTGCAGGTATATAACACTACAAACTGTTTGGAAGAAAAATACACTTTCTTTGAGTCCGCAATTCAATTGTTTAATATTTAATCGACAAATAATTGAAAACAAAACAATGAATGGGGTTTTACTATATATGATTTCATGTTTACTCCCATAGCCCACACAGTGTTGTTGTATTTCTCAAACGTTTTTTGTTATGTCCCCCTGTGATCAGCCTGCCTCTTGCTCAGAGCATGCTGAGATTATGAGATACACTCATATGAAACCCCTCACCGATCCTTAATAGGGATCAGCGGGTATGGTAAGTGGATGAAATAGATATATTATCTCATTAACCGTCTTTTACCTATTCCTGACCCCCTTAATTGCCAACATACTGTAGTAGTATATGTTGGTCTAGTTAAAAATAGAACAATGTCAGACCAAGTTATTTGACCTTAAAAAAATACAAAAACATTGATAAAGATTTATTTGACAGAAGCAAATATTGTGCCTGTAACAAATCTAATACCTGCTGAATAAAATAAAGTTACTCCACTCTTGACATGTTTTCCATTAAATCAATAAAACATTTTAAGCCTAAGGAAAACAAAAAAGAATAATGATAATTTGGACAAGATTGAGTTAAATTGTTTGGCTATTCCTTTCCAAAACACCCCATAGCACAAAGTAAGTGGGATGTAATTGGAATGTTGTGTAATTAGCCAATACACTTATGTGCAAATCATTTACATTCCCAACAGTGAAATCCAACGGTCCTCATACTTTTCTCCTCCCTATTGTGACTTATTATCTCATAGAAGATGCTCTCCATCAGCCCACCCGTCTGCTCACCCTGGCTGTTGGCACTGACTGCCACGATAATGACTGAGGCTACTCTGAGACGATGTTTACTAGCTGACAGCAGCACCCTGCTCTCTCTGTATGCTCCAGCAAGCATTTCCATTTAGCTCACTTCTGAAGCTCCTGCCTAATTTCTCTTTGGAGACAGAAATCCTTTAAACCCCATTCTATCCTGGGGCAACATATTTACTGAGGGCTGGCTTTCCAATACCTGAGAGAGATTAACACTGCTCCCTGATTTATGAATCCATGCCACCCACCCACAGGCTTGGTCAGGGGCCCAAGCTACTCTACCCTGCTACTTCCTCCTCACACAATGGGATTTAGGTATCAGAAGAAACATACAAAAACACACACTTCCCCACAGAGAGCAGAACTGGGTTTAAGGGGAGTTAAAACTGTGAATATGCTTGGATCATCCTTCAAAATGTCTCTCGTGAAAAAAGTACACATTCATTAAAGGGTAAAGCAGTCTCATACAACTGTTGGAAAGTGAGAATGAATCAAAACTAAACTTTATGATGGAAGATTTCTCCTGGACAAAAACAAACTTGACAATGTATAGTTCAAGGAACTCCATACTGATGTATCACTTTGATATACAGTTGAATCAAATGCAAACAGGTACTCTGGGTCTGTCAGTGCAGCATACAAGTCTGTGACATCCATCTACTGTGTTGGCATCCCACCATCTCACTGGCTGTCTGTGACTGAGGTGGTCGGATGGCTGCCAGACTGAGTGACAGCCTGGTATTTGTTTACCCTGAATAGTCAATTGCTGGGCATCTGTACTACAAAAACAACAAAGCTGCTGGCACAGAGTTCAGTGTTTCACTGGACGTGTCTGTTACTCACGTCCAATTGTGTAGGGGATGCTTTTAAATTGTCCTAATTTCTGCAATAAAACACATCATGTCATGTATTTCTGTGGATGAATATGCCACAATAAAATGAAACAGTTATAATGCTGGCAACAACCTTGTGCAACATATGTTTAATGGTTGCAATCCAAACACAGGCATGGTAGCCTAAGGATAGTTAAAGATGTGTCTGTGTGCAGGGCGTTAGCAGCAGCAGCACAAGCTGTGACATCAGTCCGAACACATGGCCAAGATGTTCCTGTCTTTTTTTTATGACCTTTTTTTTTGTATTTCATTACTTTTTTCTAGATTTTATGACAGTAGATTAAACATATTGTGTTAATTAGACTGCTATTGTTTACCATGGCCCATTATGTTGCTGGGATAGCTACACTTAAATAGAAGTGCATTTGAAATTGACATGCTTTATTTATTGCCCGCCTCCTAATTAGCTGCTTTTTGTTGATGCAAGCTCTCATATTCTTCTCTTATCATCTGCAATAATGATATTTTAACAAGCCATCAGTTCAGATAACAAAGTATTTGCAGTGTTTGCATGTCACTTTGCAGAGAGTGTTCCTGTCACACACATTTAGAGAATACTGGATTGCCGTGTAGGAAATGTATTGGCCATGTGCCTTAAGGGCCAGATTTGAAACTCGTTCACATGCCTTTTCCCCCTGTAGGTTACGAAAATAATCTACAGTAAATATATAATTAATAAATAGAGATACAGATATCAGCACAAGTCAGTACACATTCAGCATTGCTAATGTGTTGATCTGTAAACACTATGAGTAAAAGGCTATACACATATCTCATTTGTACTTCCTACCAACCAGGGGTGCATGAGCATTTAAACTAGCTCTTGTTTGCTAAAGGCATCAAGATTCAACTTTGTTTCAGAAGGATCACATGGCAGCCACAACCTTATATCTGGATTACTGCACACGCTCTTGGCTGTGACCGTAAAGGGCTTACTTCTCCCCCTGCAGCTCATACAGGGTGCTGAGCTCTGCTTCTTCTCTAACCAAAGTGAAAAGTGTCCTAAGTCACTGCCTACATTCCAACCACTGTGCATACTGTACAAAGAAGGGCACTGAATTCAGAACAGTGCTTTTGCCCAAGAGTAAATGTACATCCCTCTAGCACAAAATCCAAGCCCACTCTCCTCACCAGCCTGTGCTCTGCGCTCTTTATTCACTTTTCTGTGGCTTTTTCACGCTCCTCTGGCAAACTGGTTATATCTCCAACCATCTCTCAACTCTCTCTCATTGTTGCATCTAAAATGTGTGTCTGACTTGAAAACGTATCTTGTTGCCGCTGCTTTTGATTGAGCTGTTCATATCCACACTGCAGAATGGCTGTTATTCATGTATTCTATACCTGTTGTGTTTATTTTATTATCTTTGCTTTGCTTTTTAATGCCTGTTTTTAAATGTCATTTTATAATTTGTTTCTGCTGTATTTCTTCTTAAATGTCTTTTATTTTTTAAAGCACTTTGAATTGCCGTGTGCTAAAAGGTGTTATATAAATAAACTTGTCTTGCCTTGACTGCGGTGAAAACTGAATGCCTATTATCTGTAGGTCAATTAAAACTTAATTTCATAGTTGTCCCCCTTCTTTGTCAAAAAATAACATACAAACGGTTTAATACACTAGGCAGATCACTGTGCAAACAAAATGTAAGTATTTTGGCATATTCTGAGCAGACTATTTTTCTGGAATATCAACCTAAAGTGGCCCTGTGGAGTTTTCTTGTGAACATACAAAAATGGATTGAATTGAAGTAATTGAAGTCATTGAGTGCATTCTCTTCCTAATAAAATACTTTGAAATCATTTTTAAATCAATTAATTCGACACCCATGTATAATAGCTTGGAGTGATGTTTTTCCCTGCCTCTTTTTGGTGCACCGTTGCGTATCTTGGCATGTTATTACTACCTGTAGATCAGTGGAACAGTGTGCAATCCACCCACTGGTTGAACAGTAACTCCATAGCTCTATTTTTCAAGTGTTTGTGCTAAGCCCTGTAAAAGTAAGGAATAAGGTCATGTTGCCTGTTGTATGAACTTAATATAAGAAAAAAGGCCAAAACATAAGAACATGGAGAATGTTTAAACTGTAAGACTACATCATACTCAAAAATAAGAAGCAGTAATATCCAAACTACAACCTAAAACAGTACTGAAACTAAACAAAAAGGATGTTTTTTTTCCCCGTTTGTATCAAACATCTATTCTACTCTAAATGCATTAAATACAATTATATAATCAAATATATATGCGGTAGTGTCGCGATACATCTGAATAAGCCCATACTTCAGTTTGATACATACCGAGTCTGTGGTGCTTTGCTTCTGGTGGATCAATCCTCCTGCTGTGAGTGGCACAAACACTCTTTGCCAAATTCATGTTTTGAGAATATTAAAAACCATTTTCCGCCAGCCATGATTACAATGGACGGCGGGCGCCATACAGTTTTTTTCACCTAGCCATACAATAATCTACCTTGCTGAATTGTATTTATAACCTGTTTAGCGACAACTTGAGTCATTTTCGGGTAATAACGGATATTCTCTTAAAAAGTGGAACTGCTAAGTAAGTTGCAAACTTTACAGTGAGTTGCAAAATAAATAGGTTCCAGTTTTGTCTGGCACAGTAACCCAACTTTCTGAATGACAACAAGCTTGGTGATACAAAGGTAAACACAGTGAGGAAGCTGCCAATCTTCTCTGCCACAAGAGACTATTGGCACGTCGGGAAATATAGCACTAGAATTTTGGCATTAAAAACCATAAATACATGGCACTGTAACCGTCTTGCTTGCCTGCGAGCATATTTTGAAAAATATTGTGAAGAAATTAATTTGCAACACTCAAAATACAGAGACAACATTATGACCTAGTCCTAATGGCCAGCCATGTGTTAGTGATTACCACCAGTGTGTGATATTTTTCAGTGTGTGACTTTTTATATTAACTTGGCAGAGTTGGGACTTTAAAATATTATTTCATGTTTCAGACAAAGCCCTGAAAAATGGCATAGAGAAGAAGACCTCAATAAAGGGGGAGTCATCCATCATATTGTGTATATCAATGATTAATGGCTAAAGTGCTTAGAATTTCATGGTAGAGAATATAACAATCTTGAATTTGAGCATTTGTCCCTCTCCTCCAAGCCCCTTAACAGCTACTCTTCCCCAGTCACATTATGCTATTTCAACAAGCACCTGGTCCACTCACCCTTTCTCCCACACTGTTCCTGTCAGCTGGTCATGTTCCTAAGCATAAATAGTGCAACCAACCATTTTGGTGAACCGTGTCCCTGTTAACATAACTCATCTTCAAACAGATATAGAGTTCAAGTAGTGCTCGACTTCCTGCCCAGAACCCTGCCACAGAGAAAGAGATGGAAATACTGAAGAAGAACCTTGAAATAACAAGAAAATAATCATTCTGAAAAGAAGGCGAAAGCTCTTGCAATTCTGTACTACTAATTCAATATTTAACCCATTGCTCATAATTACCATATCCTTTATGGCATCTGCCCTGAGAGGTTTCTCTAACAACAACTACTGTCAATGTATACCGTTTGAGCATGCAACCAATGATGTTCTGGAGAGGTCTTTTATCATACGGGTAACCGTATAGGAACATAACAAACATTTCAAATACATATAAGTAATACAATGGCCAGAGCAGGGGGTATACTACGAAGCAGGATTTTCGCTTAGCCGGCTAAATTCAGGGAAAACTCCGGCTTTCCGGTCCTACGAAGCTGGTTCTCTTTTTAGCAGGCTAGATTTCCATGGTAACTTATGCTTAGCGGCTAACCTGGTCGGGACCAGGTTAGGTTGCAGGCTAAGAGATCAACTCAGTGAAAGCACTGCCTGCTGACCAATCAGAGCTCCGTGTGTTTCCGGAGCTCCGGAGTTTAAAGCGATCAAGTCACATTACAGGAGAAAGGAAATACAGAAAAACTGCCGTTGCAGGAAAGACGGCCGGCAAAAATCAACGGACTGTGAACGTGAACATTAATAGAATATCACCTCCCATCTTCAGAGCAATCTGACTATTATAACATTAGCGTTAAGAAAGCTTAGTTAAATATCTGCCACAACATAAGTAACCGGATCAAAGTAACAGTACAGTCCGCGGCATATCACATCATAATGTATCATATATTTCCTCATCTGAGTCAGCTGAGCCGTATCTGGCCGCGCAACACTCACAGTGTCACATACTGTATGCAGAAGTATTATTTTAAGCAACACATTAAGTTGACGAAACACTCGAGTCAAATGTAATTAAAGTCAGATCGTGTCTTAGACAGGGCAGTAATATCATAAACCTGTTAATGGACGCATTCAAACACTTTTTCTTTTACCAGCTGTATTCACCTTGCAGGTGCAGCTATGTGGCTTTTATCCTGGATAAAGTGTTTGAGTCATGGATGTTTAAAGTTTCACGTCTTCATATTTGTCTAATTATATAGTTGATTTTTCATTCAGGAAGTATGGCACGCTGCGCTGTCAGTACGCTTGTCCATGTTTGTGATTGGTCGAATGCTCCAAATACCACCCCTTTCATGTGAACGCGCACCTAACTAGATAGGACACGGCTGGCTTGAGCGATCCACTTGATAACCCGTGTCGTAGTACCGTTTAGCGAGAGCGCATATGATTTGGATCAGGCCAACCAGCTAACTCAAACATATCCAGGTTAGGTTGAACCAGCTTCGTAGTACAGGCCCCTGTTGTTTTGTTTGGACAGGACAATACTTTTTGTATGCCAACATGATGAACAATGTGCCAGGAAAATCACTGGTGCATTCTGAAGGATGAAAAGGGGGATCTGTAATGCCAGCTCATATATTAAATCCAAAAAAGAAAGACAACTAAAACCCAACACATACAGTATGGCTGTTAAAGGTATTTCAAATGAATGCATTACATTCTTTCTTTTCTTTAAATAAATATGACTCATTGAGCCCTGAAAAATGGCTACAGGTGCATTTACAATACACTGACCCACAATAATGTTCTTTTTAGGAGAAAGAAAACTAATAACATACAAACAAATCAAATATGAATCATTTCTTTCCTGTAAGTCTTGACTAAATGAGGTGTCGAGGTGCAGTGCGCTGACTCACCTCTTATTCACCTCAAATATTATTTAATTATGAATGAGTAGGCGGGTTATTTGCCCCAGTGGATAAAACAAATCTGCATTATGTGTTTGCTGGAATCCCCGGCATAGTAACATATAAAACAATTGCTGACGTTGGTTTCCTATGATTATAGTTAATCATGAAAGACATTTATTGGTCTATACACTATGTATTTTTAATGGATTGTGACCATGTAGTTAAACTACATCAATGTAACTTTTATATTTCCATATTATTACAATGTAAATGTTCTTGACCCTTGGGGTGTATCGAACATTATTGAGAAAATTATTCTAAGAATGTATTTTTTTAAATGTATTTGATTGTAACATTTGCACAATGTCAGCCATCTTGTCAGCCAGATCCCGCTGACAAGATGGCTGATTGGATTAGATGTTTGACACCATTTTTAGACGGCAAAGGGGTCTGACTTGGCTCAACACACTATTGGACAAGGTTACTGTTGTTGATGCTACAACTCTTTACCATTGACATGCATCATTATATGCTGTTACTCACATTTGCTCTGTCAAATAAACCCTTCAATTGAGTTTTTAAATAAATAAATAAAAAATCCCTGGTTTGCATTTAAGGGGGTTCAATCTTTTATGTGACTATCCCCTCCCACATTAACACGCATAGCCACACATGTTTGTATAATCCCAGTCTGTTTATGAATTATGACATTACAGCTCATGACATTACATTTTAGAACTGACTAAAACAGCTAAAATGTATTAGGGGTTAATTTCTTTGGCTATCCTTTTTCTATCAAACTCTCCACAAAAAGAGTGCTAGAGTGAGCCAAATCAGCCACAGGAAAACCAGCTCTGCTAGTTAGGACATTGCCAGACACTTCAATCACAATCTATTTCTTCCTGTTCCCTCCTGTCCTCTCTTACCACCTGCGCAGAGAACTTTTTCTGGGATTACAGCCACAAACTGGACACAACTCAGAGAGTTGTTTAGTAAACATGTTAACTAAAACAAACATTCTTAATTTCAAGTTCAACATCTTACTTAGCCTTGTTGTTTGATTATCCGTATTGCTTGTTGCTAATGTTGTTGCTTGTTTTGGCTCTAACACTGCCACGATACTGCTCAAAAGTCAATGTATAAGATATTACTCACACTCACTGTGTATGGGGTTAACAAATAAACATCTTAGACAAATGTTCAGGTTTACAAAACAAATCAAACAATATTGGATGATATATACTGTAATGTTTAAAAGGAAGTGACTGATCTAATATCCAGAAGGTGAGCCTTTGCGGACTGCATATTCCATAAAATTGTCTATTGTATGAAAAGAAAATCTGATTTGAAAATGGTCACACACCACAAAACCAAAAAATAAAACAAATCTCAAATGTCCATTGAAAAGCTCACAATCAGGCTACAATTGTTGAGGGTCAAGATATCCAACCGCATTATAGTTTAGATCTTGCCTTTAAAGGACAAAATGCACAGACACGACTTGTTGGTTGGCTTGTGTGTAAAAAATGTATCCAAATCAGTTTGTTGTAGGAAAACACTCTGAAAATCATGTAAATGTGGCCCAATTGGCATCCCATAGTAACCTCTTCACTCACGGTCGGCTCTCTTCATTTGTCTCCAAGGACAATCCAAAAAATCAGTTTAAGATTCTGTTGCTGTCTATTAGGCTAATCTGTGATATTTATTTTGTACCCATCTGACCCGTAAACTCTGAGGTCATCAGGCATGGGGCTCTTAGTATTGATAAGATTTTAAGCTTAAGGGTTGCTTCCTCATTATATCATTTCCAAACACTCCAACAACTCATTCAATTTCATCTCACAGTCCATTTCCATTGTCCTATGACTCTCCGTGCGTGTCTATGCATCTGCCTGCTTGTGCAAGGGATCCTTTGTGTCTTACTGCCCAGTGTTGTCTTGTCAGTGATGTTTTTAAATCATTCATGCAGCACTTTAGACAGTAATGGTTGTTTTAAATGTTTTATAAATAAACATGATTTCCCTATCCCACCCACTCTCCTCTCTGTTTATCCTTGGCCTTCGCCTGTCATGTATTCTTTCTGCTTCTTTGTAGTCTAGGGACTGTCATCCATGCACAACCAATCTGACAGACCTCAACAGCCCAGTAATCAATTGTAATATCTTTTTTTCAGGCTTGTATCTCACGACAGCATTATGTTTCATCCAAAATATGCATTTATTTGGTAAATATGTGACTTGGTTGTTTATTTGATTCAGTTATTTCTTTGAAAACTGTCAGGAATAACTTCACACTATAATTGCAGTGGAGTTGTTTGACAATTTCATTCCTCCTTTCCATTTAATTGATTTGTCTTTTAATAGTGGGACTTAATAAAGATAAAAGCGTGAATTTGAAGACATGTTTGTGTTCTCAGCAGAGTGCACACTGAAGTCATAGCAAATCATAAACAAGCATAAATATTAGAGATACCTCTCTCTTACGTGGTAGCTGGATTGACCCTAAAACTCAGTTCCAAAACACTGTACATTATTTTCCCTTTTATTCCGTAAAACCAACAACTGCGATGCAATGTTTTGTATTTTAAGTCTTTGAGCACTATTTTCATTTCAACGCAGGGAGCAGAACACAGTACCACATCGGCCAATTTATATTTTCCTGGGACTCTGAGATTATTTTCCTGGCTATGCTGCTTTGGTGTATTGGTAACGTGTGCCATAGTTGGCACGGTAGAGCGTGTGGCAATGCCAGCTATGTTTTTTTCGGCTTTCAATTTAGGTTTTCCAACCGGCTGACAGGTGATCACACAGACATTTCTTTTTCAGCGATGGAATTCATTCCCTAAAAGTTAGAAACAGAGGCCCAATACTGATTCCTGCCTCTGTAATCTGAACCAGTGTGTAGCCTATACTGAAGATCTTCTTTAAAAAACCACAGCACAGGCCGGTTGAACTGGACTGGCGTGTTTATGTTGTCTGGCTATTTCTCTTGTGGAAAGAGACTACCAGTTGCAAAATGATGTAAAATACAACGTGTTGATTTTACAGATCAGCCTAATGTGTGTTTAAGGGCAATTTTGAACAATAGATAAATCATTCAACATATAATTTAACAAGTTTAGGCAAAAAAAGAAATGTGCAAGCATGCAGGCTGCAACTGCTGAATGTAAATTAGGCTGCTTATTCATAAGATTCATTGTATCTACTGTGTAATTATTTTCATGTATGCTCTTTTATTCTACATCCTTTTTTCTAATACCTACCAACATTAATGGGGGACTTCATGCAGCAAGTTACTTTAAATCCATTTAAGGTAAAGAATAATTTTAAGAAAATGAATGCATGCATGTGTCTAGCACCGTGGACAGCGAATATTAAGAAGCTCTTAACGGTTTACACATGCACTTGCTAAAAGTACTGTTTTGGGAATTGTGCGTAGAAATGAATAACTTTTGTGAAAATGCTCAGTGAACACTTAAGTAGTGAATTCAATAATTATTGGGGGATAGGGCCATCCATGAAAGGTATTTTACTCATCAGCTCATATATTACTGTCAAGTTGAATTCTCTCTTTAAAGAACATATCACATTGTTGACTGAAACTGCTGTGTCCCTGATAACCATTCATCTATTATTGCATTTTCCTCTATCTCATGTTCAACAGGTTTTCTCTTGTTATAAATATAAACAATCTCTTCATTCTCTACTTCATTGTAAAACAAATCAAAAGACTGTTAGACATCAGACTTTCACAACTCCCACACCTTATATATTTCCTCAGTTCAGATGAAAGACACCACCTACGCATAAGTCTAACCCCTCTCCTGTATTACATAAAGGATAATTAGTAAGTCCCCCTTTTTCTCAACATAAAACAGATAAGGAAAGTTCCAAAGGCAATTTTATTTTACTCCCACTATTAAATTATCAGTTTAAAGTGTTTCACATGCAGTAAGTGCAATGGACATCACAGGGGGTTGTCAGTTTGTGTTCATTATTCAACTCGGTAGAGTACAGTGTGTAGATGCTGTCTGGATAACATCAGAAAACTTGCCATAAATATGATTCAATTATTAATATAAAGTAGCTGTTGCTGTAACATACTGATCACTCTCATCTAAGTCAACTATTATTTTTATCATGTTCATTTCATTGCTGTTTGCAACCAAATAACACCTTTAAAATAAATTAGTTTTTCAATATTTTTCCAAAAAATTCGAATTGCAGACTTGAACTTGTTTATTAAATTAAAATAATATTTCAATTTAGATTTATTTTAGGGTCTATTTACCAGTCTCAATATGTCAGGCAAAACAAGCGAAAGTGATATTATTTTCAACCTTGAACAAAGCGTTGCGGTACGAACACCCACTGTCAAGGTCCTCGTCTCAAATGTTTTTATTATCAACAGTGTTAGAAGAAGATTCTTTACACTTCAAATTCGAACATAATAGTGTCAAATATCTTCTAGATCCTGTTTGCCTCTGTCAACAGACTGAGTCTTTTCATACGATTCGGAGGCTTTTCAAGTCTGACAGAGACTTACTCAAAACTAGTTACCACTGAGTTCACATATTTGACAAACCCACCGGCAGGTGACACATCCCTCATACACGAGACATAAAATCATTATCCTGCCAAGAAGCAGGTCAATGATCAAAAAACACTGTTAAGTGTTTGCTGACAGGCAAAACAATTTAACAAAACAGAATGCCATTGGTTAATGAAAAATAAATGATGCCATTTGTTGGAAAAAAATGTGTAAGTCATGTAACATGCAGAGGGTTTTAAAATAATAATGTTATTGTTTAAATGTTCCCTATTCTACCACTCTGTCTCTGTATGCAATTTACATAGTATGCAAATACATAGGTTTATTTGTATTTCAACAGAATAGCTGTTTATACAATTTAAAACATGCTATTCATATCTAATGTAGGTTAAGTCTCTTAACAGGGTCAGGCGTCACTGTTCAATAGTTGAAATTTAAAAAAATTCCATCGGAAAACAGTGTTGCTGTTTTATTTGAGTTTTTTTGTCATTGGACTGTTCCAACCCTGGTTCCAACACATTCAACACATCTAAATTCACAGTACGTTAGCCAAGCTGTGCTATACTTGTAGTGTCTGTAACATATTTGTTAATACATTTTATTTGCATATTTATTCACATGTAAAGCGTAGCTCTTTTCTGACATGTGTAGCAAATTTGCACATGTCAATTAAACATCTTGCATAAATAGACCAAGCCATGAACCGTAGCGTGATGATCAAGAGTACTGGGCGATTATTTCTGATGCTTTAATTACAGCTTACATATATATATATATATATATATATATATATATATATATATATACGTAACATTATTAATCCCTTTTGGCGTCAATCGCCTGTCTGTCACTTGCAAAGAAATGATGGACTGTGTCTCAAGAAAATGATGTTTGCATAATGTGTAATTTCATGGCTGATTCCAATAAAAATGTATTCCATTTAAAGTATAACTCCCCGGATTATGTTTTATCTCAACATATTTACCTAATGATTGGTGTTTTTTTATTGAATATATCTTCTTAATTTTCACTGTCAATTAAAATGTTGTAAAATAAAATGATATGCCAAACATTAATTGTCAGTTATTTAATTAGCTGTCTCAGACATTTCTTCTTCTAATGACAAATTAAGAATGAAGTGGATTTTGTATTCCTAGCATTTTTCATCTATCCCAAAAACTGATGCCTACAGTGCCCAAAACGCAATTAGACTTTCAACAATTGGGTCAGAGATTCGGGTTTGTTCTGCTAGTAGAATGTGATGTAGCCTCGAGTCGCTAGCCTCATACAGAGACGAGGAGCGGGCTACAGAGGTCTCACTTCTCGTTTACTCCACACCAACGGATTTCTTATGCCCGAAATAAAATCGAATCATTCCAGGAAATGTATTAGAATGCTGTGCAGCTACCTCTGTTGCCACAACAAGTCCTAAAATATATTTTTCCATATATGCAGTAGTGTTCCTCCTTCCCCTTAAATGTCAGGCAACTAAACTCATAGTTGCAGCTGACACGTCGGTCTGCAGTGTCTACACATGCTTTGTACTTATCGCCATCCATGAACTACTTTTACTGAAGAATTATAATCTTCCACTAAATCCTGCATTCAAAAACACATTTTCCCTTTAAGATTGTAACTATTGTGTACAATTATATGTATTGTACATTATTACATGTATCACATCTATAGCATACAACTGTTGCCTGCATAGATAGGAACATGCACAGACAGTCTACATTTAGTTTTCCATTCTTGTAAACTTCCTTTGTTCTACATTTTTACTCAAAGCAATGCTTTTTCCACTGCTGTACAAACAAGGCACGTGGTTGGGCATGTGCAGATCCATTCAGTTGTGAAGACTCTGAGTCAGTAGGCCTACACAGAGAACATCTGCCAACTGTGAGTACATCTGCTAAGTTAGGGTCTGTCTGAAATCATACACACTCTCAGTTTACTCACAGCACTTGTATGTCTGTGGTGCTGGCTGCTCCACCCTCAGCAGTCAAGCTGGCATCGACCTTGGGGCGATGCGCTTGATCTTGGCGCACGCCTCACCTCTTAATGATAAAATGAGAAAACTGGGTCGGAGATGTACATTCCCACCAGAAATAGTGGGAAGTTAACATCTTCAGCTGAGCACCAAGACTTCCAACTGGGAAATCATCTCTAAATAAATCAAATGAGTTTCACAAATAGGTGAGGAGCCTATGGGAGGCCCAGGTTTGCTCCTGGGAGAAATGAACAAGTCTGGATGATTAACTGAGAAATGAATGACCTGCTCTTGGATCCACTAGAAACCTACTTGGGCAATCAAATGACTCTAAATTAAATGGTATTTGGTACGTTGAGTTCTTTATAAAGACTGATGTTGTTTTTCATGACTATTTATCATCTCTGCTCAAGGAGTTTTAGTCATTCCCTAAAGCAACATCTGAATTGATTTGCCTTAACCCACACCAACAGACTAAACATGTTCCGATTTCACTGCCTTTCCATACGATGAGCAGAACATTTTATAAAAACTTGAACACAATCGAATTGAACACAATGTCCAATGAGTGAACAAGTTGCCGTCGTTTAAAATGTCTGCAATGGTGCTTTAAAGTTTGTAAAAGAGGATAGAGGCAAAGAGAGATACCATGCAAGACCATGCAACAACAAGATCATTCTCTGCCATGAGACGCAGTCATTTACAACTCACCAGAGTTGGGATCGGAGTTGCCGTCAGCTTCAGTCCTCTTATCGGGGGAGGCCTGCTCGTAGAAGTCGTCCTGCGCCTGCACCAGAGGGAGAGGTTGTGTGAGGAGGGAGCCACTGCCAACAGGCTCGTGGTCCCCCAGACCGCTGTCACTGCAGCTCTCCTGAGAGCCATCCGGCAGGTGAAACGTGACGCGCCGCTGCGACTAGAACCAAGAGCACAAAACAGAGCCTACGATGTTAGTGCTCTGCTCTGCACCCTCAAATCCTTCTCACACTAATATTTAACACTGAGCTGAGGGGCTCATGCATGCTGCTTCATACACTGATCAATACTACAGTGTGAAATAAGCAGCCTAGAGAGATTGTTTGAACAATGTGAAATGTATTAAACATTTACGAGTACGGAAGTCATCGATGAATAGAAGGGGTTCATTTTGAGTTCCAAAAGAGGGATTGTAGAATAAAAAAAGTCTATTTTGACTTGGGCCGCGTTATTGGTGGGAAGGGGAGTAAACACATGGTACATACAGTCACGTTTCACTGCACAATGACAACCAATCACAGCATGCACATTAAACACCACGCACTGTTACGACAATTCAGCACGGTGAAAAGTGCAATACTTTTGAGCCTTTTATAAATGCATCGTGTGATTAACGTCAGGCATAATTAATCAAGGCCATACACTTTCTTGTTATTGGTGGCAGCATATTATCATGTTTGTGAGGACTGCTGCAGGGACATTTATAGTCTGATAATTTAGTTTGTGTTGTCAGTTTGTTTGCATGTTGGCAAAGTCAAAGTGGCCTGCAGAGTTAACAGAAGTCGCCACCGGGGTCCCCCTCTTTCCATATTCCACACTCTCACTGACGAGAGGAATCTCTTAAAGTGTTGCTAGGGCAAGCTGTATAGCCCGTCTGTTGATATGCAAGCCCACACACACTCACACGCACCCCCGCACACACACCATCCTTAAAGCCATCCTGATTGAATTTCCATTTGTTAATTCCGAGTGTCTTTTCCCCCTGCTCTAATGACATTTTCCTCAGGCTTTTTCATAAGTCCAGACACAAGCCTCAAGCTAACCTTTCGTGAGCACAGAGAGGTTCCTGCCACATCCTTGGTGCTTGGTGATGACAGACAGAGACGGGTTTTACAGTAATTATTGGCAAAAGCAAAGGTCACCCAATCTGCAGTCTATGCAAATGACCTCATTATATATCTTAGAACTGCTCCAAAAATGCAACATTCAATTAACCAAAAAAGAGGAAGTAAAGGAGGACAGAGGGGAGAGGGGGTAGGAGGGAAGGGAGGGGGTGGTCTTGATTCAGATTTAGATGCATGGTGTTGAATTTTTACAAGGTAGTTAATGATGATGCTGAAAGACAGACAGTCAGACAGACAGACAGACAGACAGACAGACAGACAGACAGACAGACAG
>CALSBZ010000090.1:262652-289971 GCA_943591055.1 Gobionotothen gibberifrons
ACAGACAGACAGACAGACAGACAGACAGACAGACAGACAGACAGACACACATAGACACACAGACAGAAACTCAGCTGACAAACGGATGAATGAATCGACAGGAAAGAATGTTTTATGAAATGTAGGCTTTTGTGAATTGTATTCAAGTAATTTATAAAAAAACTGTTTTAGTATTATAAATGATGTAGATGTGCATGCCCTTTAAAACAAATTATATGTTATTTTAAAGAAAAATGAATCCAATTGAATTCGTAAAATCAGGCTTTGCAGTCTTCAAGGAAAACTGAAAGTGTAGAGTCAAGTACAATTATATGTAAAGGGCTTGTAAAACAGTAGGAATCTGGATAAATGTCACAGGTAGTAATTATAAAGAGGAAGACTATCGGATGTGGCATTTCAAATGAAGATGATGTGAGGATAGAAACCTCTCTAACATGGTTCCCTCCTCTTTTTTTATGTGTGAGCAAAAGTATTCCAAATGAAGTGCAACGCTACAGTTTTGACGGGAGCCATGGATTATCAGTTTATGTTAAACGTTTGACATGTTTTGTGTATCCGCAGTTAATTAACAGTAGCTTCATGTGTTTCCTCCTGCTGACGCCAAAGAAGTTGGCCTTTGGCAAGCTAGTGATCTATTTTGTTGACTATCCTGAAAGTGTGATACTGGCTGCTATTTATACAACCTTTTTCCAGAGTTTAGAAGACACCTGTATATTTGTATGCAAGTAGTAAGTCTTAGTATAGTATAGTAGGAGACCTAACATATACATGGATTATGGAAGGACATAAGTTATTAAACTGAGTAAGGTATAGGATTGGCAGTGATGTATAATTCACCTCTGCATGTGTAAAGCTTTTCCATAAAGGTTCATGATCAATACATGACATTATCAGTACATGCCCTTCAGTATAATACTAAGACATTCATGAGAATACTCTGATTAATACATGAAGTGAGTGAATACAAAAGGAAATGCAGTCGACAGTGTGACAGTGGGAAAATAATTGCTACTGCTTTAAGCCTTTGGAAAAGAACAGCAATCTTAATTCTCAATTAATCACAATATATGACAAACGTGATATAACAAAATGTTCTTCTCATATACATGACAAGTACGGCAATAATTGAGGCAATAATATCCAAGTATATGTCATATTTTTTTATTTGTACTTCCACTAGAGAAAATAAAAAAGGGCTCATTATTGATTGGGTTAAGGGTTTCCGGCTGTGCTGTCAAACACTGCAGGACTGGTGGGACTCGAAAATGAAATCTTGCTCAGTGCCCTGTCAGACTTTATTATAGCGCCTGGATCAGCAAAGCTTTTTGCAAGAATAGACTCTATACATATAAGCCAACATGATTCAAACTTCTTTGATAAATACAAACTGGATTGTTCCAAGCTAAATAATCTATGGTTTGACAATTAAAATGTCCTGGAATACTAAATAAAAATGTTCAGTTTTAAATAACATCTGCTATCCTCATTACTAAGTGTTCTTTGTGTGCTGTCAGAATGCACATGTGTTGTTTTGTGGGTTTAGGCATGTTTGAAGGTATTTGAATTTCTCTGTTGCTGACAGTCACTTGTAGGAACATTAGCATAAGACCGGCTTAAACTATCCCTGCTGCCAGTTTACAAGATATTATGGATTAGCGCGCCTGCTAACCCTTATTATCCGCTTGTTTTTATAATTTGCCTGACCAAACACACTCACTTCAACAAACACAAAGCAAATAACAGCACTTCGGTGCTGGAAGGTTTAAATTCCAGCAAGCCGGCAAATTATCCAGAAAGCATTTGCCATTGGGTCCAGAACAGAAACAATATGAAGCAAACTTTAGAATATAAAATCTGACAGGGGAGAGTAAATGTCAAATATTGTAGGGCTTTGCTTTACAACAGCTCCATACAAATACAATTGCTCTAACACAGTTTGAGTATAAGTAAGAATTTGTGGAAAGGTAAAACGTAGTATTACAATTTATTTCAACTAGTCATATTGATCTAGGCTCACATCCCATTTTAAGGACTAACTAATACCTTATTCAAACTCTTTTTTGATAGTGTTTACTATCTGCAAAGAATTTAACTAGATGGCAAAATAAACTAATACATGAAGCATCAAGTGACATATTGCACTATATACAAATTGCCTGTTTAGGAGTGTTTCAGCAAAGCACTGTGCTGTAGCACTTCAGGTCAACCATCAGTAGGTGAAATAAATAGAATCACCGCACAGTACAGACTCAATCCCATAGAACACGAAACTGATATGACTTTGGTTTTATGTGACAGAAAACAAATAGGTATAGGGCTTATGACTGCACAAGCTCTTTCTCGGCTTCCCTGTCTTTCTCCTCGTGAGTGTGACCATATGGAGCACAGTGTGCAAGTCAAAAACAACTTATTGTGTTGTGTTGTTTCCCACATGAACTCAATATAACAAAACATTTCTATCAGGCAGACATTTAATGAGAGGAAGTACACACTGAGCAGACGTGCACAGCAACAAACAGACAGACCCACACACAAACACTTACACACAAATAATGCAACCCCCTCACCTCCACAAATAATCTTATCTAACAGCAGTCTGACACCTGCGGTGAGAGAACACTTCCCACGAGTCCGTTCTCACAATCAGACCACTGAGGGAGATCAGTCAACCAAGAAAACAAAACTCACAAAAAGATATCTCTCTTTCTCCCTCTGACGCTTTCTCTTTCCCTTAGAGACCAAAGGTGCTGTGCCATCTGCTGGCCACCTTGGAAAATACATTCTTTTTTTTATAAAAGGCTGCAAACGTGATTGTTTGGTCATGATGATTGATTTCTTTCTTTCTCGCCATTGTCTCGATGTCTTGCACCTTTCACTGCTATTGCTCTACTTCAATACTTGTGTTAGTCGATGCTGTTAACCCTTAAATAGAAGAACTCATGTCCTTTGCTTGATCCTTTATTACGCTTTTGAGAAAGCACATTTTAGTGTCGTACTCTATTCCCCTCAGTGTTCATCCACAACCCTGACAAGCTGTAGCATTCCACAAAACATCAAATCAATTGAAACATTAGCAGATGATAGATACTGTCTCCTGTCAACATAACATTCTGATATCCTTTGGGATAGAACACATCACAATCTCAGTCAGGCAAGGCTCTATTTTGATGACATAAACACAGTCAAAAACAAGCTTTTCAAACTTCTTAAAAAAGATGAAAGATGCAGGGATGAAAAGAGTTCCCAAACTTGTTTCTGAAAGCAACACTTAAATAAAGAGTGACAAATAAATCACCATCTCCCCCGTCTTTGATTCTGACTCTAATATTGACGTAGTCTACTCCTGCTGCCTCTCCCGAGTCTAAGTCTGCTGCCTTCTGCTTTTCATCATTAAATCATAGCTAGACTCTTTTGAGAAACATCTGCATTCTGCCACATCCTCAATGAAGCTCCATCAGTCACTCCCTGGCGCTGTGGTTCACCAGAAACACACACACACACACACACACACACACACACACACACACACACACAAAGACAAAGATACATAAATCTAAGTCCCATCTGACCCATTTCCCAAATTGCAAGCTTTGAAGAGTGGACATGTAGTTTGTCTGTGTTTGTTTGTGTTTGGTTCATGCGTTATGTCTAGCAGCCGTGTGCGTTGTGCTAGTCATTTACAGAACACTTGCTTAGCATGTGATTATCAACACGGTCCATCATGTTGACTCTTTCTGGGCTAGAAGATCGTGCGCAGATTTATGGATGCAGTATACAGCATGCATGCTTATTTATTTATCCTTCAACCATTTATTGTCTAACCCACATAGAAGGCACATAGACATTTATTCTCATCAAAAAAACATAACACAGCGCATAGTCATACAGTATGTTCGTCACCAGACTCACCTATCATCTTTCACAGATGACATGGTGTGACACGTGCTGACAAATTCCCACTTGTCCAATTTGTGTTCTTTTCATCTGTCTACACCCCTCTAATTAAATCTCATCCTACTTTCATACATGAGCGTGAGCACCAGTAGGCCTACCCACTGCTTTTTGCTTGATAAATGGAATTTGTACCAATTGTGTGTGCTAGTCATGTAATTAAATGACAAAGGAAAGGACGAGACACAGTCAAATAAAAGTGCAATTTCTTCTCAAATGTATTCATAAAAAAAGACAAGAGCCTCATTAAAAATAATTTGCTGATGCGTTTCTGACCAAAACGTGAGTGTAAGACCAGATTGCACTACCCCTTAGCGCCACTTCTGCTCTCCAGATGCTCAGTCCTTCATTTGTTTGTCGTCCATTGGATGTGTTAGTGGAGCGCTAAGACAGCAGGCAGTCAAACCAAAACAATGTCCTGAAAGATACTCAAATTATCTGTAGAGCTGAGGGTAACTGCAGAGTCGGGTGATAACTATTTACGGGTTAGCCACTTCAGAGTAGAAAATGTTTTCCATTTTTAAGACATTGTAAATCGACATCTGTAATTCCTTGTGCTTACAGCAAATGCATTTTAATACAGGTCAACTATATTTCCATCAATGGGGGAAAGAAGTTGCCTTGGCAAACTGCACTGTAAAAATAAAATACAACAAAAAAAGAGAAATGTCTGTATGAGCTAAAACACAAACACAGAAACGCACTGTGGGTGTCTCAGATGACTCCACTGGTCACATGGTTTCAACAAAGAAGAATAAAGAAGACAGTCAACAAAATCATCTGACAAGATAAACTTGTGATTACATGATGTTGAATCATTTCCTGTGGCGATTGCTGACAACAACAGCCATTAATAGTTTCCAAAATGGGGTTGATTAAAATATCATAGATTATAACTTGAAAGTTATGCAAGAATATTATTAAATATTGTGTACTGGCAGAAGATTGCTGAAATCCAAGATTTGTGTTAAGAGCTTATGATTCCAGCATGATTATTTGAGCTTTTGTCGCCTGATGAAATTGCAGTCTCTACTTGAAAGGCCACAAAGCTTTAAGGAACAAACCTTCTAGGATTATCTCTGTTGACTTCAGAGTAGTTCTTATAGTATCTCGAGTCAGGCTTGAACTGCAGCTTACAGGCTTGGTGATGGTTGAGTTAACCTAGTCTGACACCACAGGCTGCCTACAGCTGGAAACATGAAATAAATATATAACTTGTACCTACAGTAGTTAGACAAACAGATGGGAACATCTTCCCAACTACTGGTTTTCTCCACAGTGGGTAAAATGTGTCTCTTTTTAAATTGTTGTATTTAGAAATGGGATCAGAAATCCCTAAACTATCAGAAAACAGTCGATCTCAGAGGGATGAAATTGCATTTATGATTGATGCCTTCTAACAGCACCTGGGGCTACATCTGGACATGCACTAACCTATCTTTTTTTCCTCTCCACCCTGCAGTGAACTCGTATCTTCTCTGATGGAATCCACGCCCCTTTCTCTACATCTTCCTTCGTGCTTCGTCCTAACTTTAGATGCTGTTAAATAACCTGACTTTGCTGAGTGAGAACTCTGAGACAGGAGTAGTCCAACCAGCTCCCCACTGTGCCTTAAGCAGAGCTGAAGAAACCTGTGCAACTGCCACAGAGCATTAGCTACAAACTTAACCGCTACTGACTCACTCATCGGTTCTTGCCTGCGCCGACATCCACAGCCATAAAATGAGACACAGGAATTCTTCTCCATGGGTGTCTCTGGCATCAGGATGAAGGATTTGACACTCAGAGACAGTTAACTACAGAGCACAGCGGACTAGGCCCTGAGCACTGAATGGGGAAGCTTGATGTGTTTATGAGTTACAGTCCATGTGATCTTGGTGCTGCACTAAGCTGTAGACAGTGTACACTGAAGTCACTGTTTTGTGGCTCTATGGGGGATGTTGGAATATTTTGTACTCACTACAAATGCTTGTGTCATAAAACTGAATGAGAAGCATTTCAAGATAATACAACTAAAATAAAACACATTGCTGACTTAAGTCTACCTGTTTATTTGTACTCCAATGCAAAACCAAAGGATAATCACAGTGTAATCTGCGATTGATATAACCTACAACCCTATTAGTTGCTATTAAATCCTATTTGTGATTTCATTACACCAGGTACAGAAGCACACATTTGTTTAGTTTGATCCATGTTTATCCTGTGGAAATATTGGCTATTTACACAGCCATGATTATTCAGCTTTGAGAGATCCAATGTAAATCGATGCAGCAGGGAAGTCTGGTTGACTTTGACAACTGATTGTCTAGTTCATGATTTTTTTTAAGAATTGTGAGATTGTTTATGACAACAAAACATATATATATTTTGTGTATCTTATTATTGAAAACAGGTGAAGGATTACTCAAAACCATTGTCAGACACTAAGCAAGTCCAGTCGATATACTGGATATAATGTCCATAGAACTGAGCTGAAATCAAATTGGGGGCTTGAAAGAACAATGATAAATCTGGAAAAGCAACTTCAATTTCTGAATACTGTAAATAATCATCACTCACAATAAATACATACATACATGCATACGACCAAATGTGTCTGTACAAAACAAAGCACAATGTGAGTGGGGATTAATCTCTACTAAATTCCAACCAATGCATTTATTAAACTTTATATCTAAAAAAGAAAGTTGTTTCTACTTATTATATCTCCTGGCACTTTACTTTATCGTTTCTTATCCCTGGATTGTATTTACCCATCTGTTAAAGGAAATAAGGTATGATACGTTATCTAATACATTTAGATTTGAATTATGCAACTAATCCACGTGTATATTTGCAAGCATCTACATTATCACAATCTCTTTTTAAAAGCTGAATCCAACTGTGTGGAAAATTAGTGATGTGCTTTAAAGTGCTAAAACCTAATGACATGGGCAACATCTGATTAGTCTTACACTGCATCTTAAAAGGTAATCTGTATGCATAGTAGCTGCTGTTTAAAGACAATGAAACAATAAAAGGCACTGTACAGCAATATCTTTCACAACTCTAACCAGCGTTTTTTAAATGATGCCCTGAAATTAGATTAAAATGCTTTATTGAATTGTAGGCCACACTAAAAAGAAAGTTACTCCATTACAAAATCTAATTGTCAATTAAATAGTACAAAGAGGAGGACATTTTGCATATCCCCTTGTGCTTTATCACTTGACAAGGCAACAGGTATTCTCTTGCAAAAGCAGCAGATGTTCACGACAATTGGAGATGGGGGAAAAAAAGTGATAACAGAAGTGATGTCTGATGCTCAATCACCGTGGCAATGTGCTGACAGTGCCATCAAACATAGCATATTGATTCCCTGCGCTTATATATATACCAGCCATCATGGATTTAGTTCTATGGTGTTGTACATCTTTAAGATCTGCACATGCACTCGCGTAATTGCATACATTCAGATGAACAGTAGACTAACAAACAACCATTGAAACTATTGAATGCCTTGTAAATTATAGTATATGTTCAAAAGAACCGGTGTGACTCGTATTCCGCACACACTGATGTTCATGAACTGTATATAGTACTTTCAAAATGTAAGTGGACAATTATGCACCGAGAAGTGAAATATTCGACTCTAATTTTATATACATTTACATAAAATGTTTGTGGTGCTGTGCTTGAACCTGTAAGTAAGTAAACTCTCTGTGTGTTTAATGTATGCAAGAACAGGATATGACAAAGGATGTGGTATGGGTGGGTGTTCAGAACTGGGCATAATTAGTGAGTAGGTTAGCATTATTAATTGAATGACAATAAAATGTGTGGGCTTGACGCGTGTGCCGGGTTTGAATATAATACAGTGGTTTTTATTCTGGCTTTAGGAAAAGACTGCCAAAGGAATGAATGCCTTGATACCCTGTCAAGCTTCAAGTATAAACACATATTGCACCCTTGGATAAAATGTGTTATTGACACATGTTCTACTTTAAATGCAGGTATAGGAAAACTGTACATGACTGGTTGCATGACTGTTTTTTCATTACAAGCATCAGGACATTTAAAAACAAACTTTTTCTAAAAGAAGTCACAATGAAGGGGGGCTCTAGATTTAATAATTAAATGTATGATCAAAGATCTTACGAACAATTATTTCTGATGCAACTAATCATCTGGAAAATAAGAATCACCCAGACATTTTCCCATTTGTTTTGTTGCCAAGCAGCCAGCAATTTCCCTCCAACGGTTTCTAGTGAAAGCAAGGCGCCAGCGTAATGCATAGTGGGGGATAGGGTGTCGCAGTGCATAATTTGTTTTTGTTTGTATGTGATCGCCTGCCTGTTTGCATTTTGGGAGACTGGGGCAGAAAAGGAACACTTCTCTCTCTCTGTGTTTTTGGTAGTTTTCGCTGATGGAAAACCATTCAACCCAAATGTAGACCCAAAGAAGCATTATATGTTTATGTACGGCAGCAGGGTGGCAATTTTCAGGATTGTTGTATTTCTAGAAATAAAGTATTTTATTTTGACCTTTATTGTAAACATGCAGCTAGATTGAGACTAGATCTGCATGATAAACAGAGGGAGAAAAAACACATGATAACACGAGGAATGATGAGATTCAAAAGGTACTGAATATAAAAGACCAGAAGACACCATTTATTTTGAAGGGGTCAATACATTTTCTGTTTCGTGAGTTTGACAGCTCCCATAAATATATATTTTTGTCTTTTCTTTGGGCATAACACAGCATTACAATATATCTTTACTGAAGATCAATTTGATACAACAATGGCGCTGAATAAACTAAACTGAATGTGTGGAAGTATAAGGATATATTTGAAACTAATAAATACTTATACTACTATAGTATGTACTTATATATTGTACTGTATGTTTGTAATTCAATCAAAAAAACTGTCTCACTGGCTCTGAATAAATGCAGTAGAAGTAAATCAGAAAAAATCATGAACAGTGTAGTGTAATCTTATCATCGCTAATCTCAGCTGTTTCAAAACATATAATGTCTAAGTATGGCTTGCATTAATGGGATAAAAACGTTTGATGTATCCGACATTCCCTCTGAACATAATTTATACACATTAATGTCTTATGGTTCTATCTTGTAGCTGTATGTCCAACTCGGAGACAAAGCAAGCAACACTAAACTGATAACAGTACTTTCTCAGTTTTTTTTTTTTTATTTCATGACACCAGAGATTGCAGTCAGGTCCCACCTCGACATGTCTAAAAACCTTTTAGCTATACATATCCGTGAGCCTCACTCTTTTCTGCAGGACAGGCCTCTCGGTTGACATCACTGGTTCTGTCATTAAACTGTGATGTTGGCATCCTGTTTTGACGGTTGCCTTTAAATATACACAATTTTCCATGCTGCAGGCATTCTTAAAATCTCCTGAAGAACAATACGGTGTCTTTTGTCAGCTCAACTGAAGCATTCCCCACCTTTTCCAGCTGAGCTGCACAGGAGGGTCCCCTTAACATTTTTACGGTTGCAGCAATGTCGGATTCTTCCTATGTTCCAGGAAAATATAGACAACTCTTAGAAAGCCTCAACAAAACAGATCTGTAACTGTAGTGTCTCAATTACTCAATCCTTTCACACAACATTGCCCACGACACTGGTGTTCCTCAGAATCACTCATGGAAGGAATAAAACATGCACTGCATCCTAACTATCAGCACCAAACTCACTTTGATCCTCCTGTCTGTGTTCCATCTTTCCATTTTGTTTTCTTCTTTGGTCAGTTTTCTCTTTCTCTTTGCACTTCTTTTGTGACCCGCTCAGCCACAGCTTCTGTAGTCTAACTACTTAGACCAACAGCCCGAGGCAGGATGCCCTGATTTCCCACAGCGGGAGAAAGGCTTATTTTTGCCTTTTAAACCTGTGGTCAGGTTGTGCAGATGGATTGATGTGCTCCACTCCTGATCTTCTATCGCCATCATCCCGAATGGCATACTAATCTCTATTCCTTTTTTTTGTAGGTTTCAGGTTATCTTCAGTCAAAAATCCACCTTTGATTGATTTAATTGTAATCTTTTAAAATGAGTCATAGAAGGTGGCTTGCTTGATTAAGGCTTTGATGGTGGAAGTCATATGTGATAGTTACAGTGTGGGTTAGACAAGCCAGCAGGGACAAACGCAGAATTTCAGTAAAATGCAGTGTCAGTGAAGCTTTGTGAACGAGAATGACAGATCATTGGAGTTCAGCCGTGCTCCATCTCTGTAGCCGTCAACCAAACAGCCTACGGCCCATTTTGGCCCGGTGGTCAACATGTCAGATAAACAGGAAATGAGTGTCTCCCTGGAAGGTTATTCATTACCAAAATAAATATTTGAATACATGCCAAACAGTTCCCTACTAAAAAACATTTAATACAGAATATATGTATATATTTTTTAAAAGATTGTTTAACACTAACTAAATCTTCCCATTAATTTTTTGGATTATAAAATAATAGTCGATATTTGTTTCTTGGAAAAATATTATAGTTTAAGTAACTATCAATAAGACTTTGATCTTTTAATAATTACAAGTTACAATGTACACAGATAAAAATACATTTTAGTGTAGATATTCCTCAAGCTTAGTTTAGGTGTAGTATTATTACGCGACAGGATGTAGTCTATGTCTAGGTATTTTTCCCTCTATTAGGACAGGTCTAGAGAAAACTATAGGTTACTTACGTAACCCCAGTTCTCAGAGTAACATGAAGTGAGATGTCTCACTATGGATGCGCCTCATCGCGGAGCAAACAGAAGCATCAATCTCATTTACGCCAATTCTGATTGGCGGGTGATCTCGACGTCAGCGTCAGGGAATCCCCCCCCTTGCGCTACGTTGCATGCGTCATTCAAAATGAGCACCTCTTCTCGCTTCACCATAGCAAGGAGGGCCGTCTGGTGAGAGATCTCACTTCATGTTACTCTGAGAACTGGGGTTACGTAAGTAACCTATAGTTCTCATTCATAACACTCCGTTCGATGTCTCACTATGGGAAATCGTAACTCCCGTATTGCCAGACGAGCTTATCTCGAAAATCACCAAACCAACCAGAACCTAACAGGTAGAGCTCTGACTCAGCAGGGCGCCCAGCACTGCTCGGGCCACACTGGGAGTGGAGACGTCTAGCCTGTAAAGGCGGACAAAAGTGAGCAGCGAGGACCAGCCCGTCGCTGCACAAATGTCTTGGATGGAAACACCCTTGGGCAAACAGCCCAGGGTGTAGCCAGACCCCGAGTCTAAAGAGCACGCAACCCGAAGGTGCCCGCAATTTCCGACTCGTATAGGCCAAAGCAATGGTCTCCACCATTCGGTGGGAGAACCGTCGCCTAGTAACGGGCCTATCCCTGTAAGGGTTAGCCCACGACACAAAGAGTTGGTCATTATGACACAAAACTCCTTTGATCTGTCCACATAAGTGCATAAGCACGGGCTAGACATAGCAAATTCAACTGCTGTTCCCCGGGGGGGACACAGTGGCGACGAAAATTGCCTCAATGTCAATTGGGGTATCTGAACCAACCACCTTAGGATAAAGGTAGGATTGGGCCTCAGCAACACTCTAGTTTGCCCTGGGGTGAACTAGGTGCGTGGAGGATGCACAGATAGCGCATGAAGTCACTGACTCGCTTGGCGGATGCCAGAGCCAGTGACTGCACTGTCTTCAGTGACAGATGCTTCATACCAGCTTCTCCCAAAGGCTCAAATGGGGTACGAGCGAGCCTATCTGAAACCACTGTCAGGTCCCATAAGGACACTAGTGACCTGGAAAACCCTGTGCTTCCAATTAGGTCCTGTGGAAATGATAGAATCATTCCACCAGGACATTGAAAAGAGGTGTGTCCTTTTTTAAGGACATCATTCCTCCCCACCCTCCACTTTCAGTCATAACGAGACCCAGTGGAGGAAGCTTTCACGCTCTGAATAGTGCTCATCACCTTGCGGGAGACCCACTGTATTCAGCTTGTACCACTTACGGGTCAGGTCCATAGGACGAGACACCCCGGGTGTGGGCGAAAACATCGTCCCCCCTGCCTCAGACAGAATGTCCCTGCACGGGGGGAGGGGGGGGGGCTGTCACGGCTGACCGTACAGCCACTGATAAATCCCGCCTGCCAGTACATTACAGGTCAGTGCGGAACTATCAGGACCAATGTGTGGTGCTGTTCTCTCACTCTGGTCAGAGATGGGTTCTCAGAGCCAGGGGTGGGAACGCACACGGGGGGACCGGAGGTCAAACGTGCGCGAGCACGCCCACGCCCAACGGTGCATTTTAGAACGCGCATTGAAAGAACAGCTGACAATGAGCATAATCTTTTTAATGCGAACAGATCTATTGCGGCTCGGCCGCAACACACCCACAACTGACTCACAACCATTGGATGTAAGTTCAGTCTGCACATGGTGATACGCCTCTGGACAGCAGAACTGTCCCAAGGTTCGTCACAACTGGTGCGTGCCCCGCTCTCGATGAGAGGAGGCGACCGCAGCACCACAAGATCAGTTTGCGTGCCAGCATGTAACTGGGGAGAACGCAAACCTCCTTAGTGGTTTTCATACGATTATTGTCGTATTATCCATCCTCACGAGGACATGGTGTCCTCTGAGAGAAGGCATAAGGCGTTTTAGGGTGGGGAACACCGCTAAAACCTTAGTGCAACCGTTGGCGGTTCCTGTTTTCCAGAAACCCCCTCACAGGTCGACCCTTGTAAATACCTCTCCAGCCCGTCAGACATGCGTCCGTGATGATCGCCCTTTGCGATAAGACAGCACCCATAGGCATGTCCCGTACTAGTTAAAGTCGGGTGCAGCCAGTGGCGCAGTGCCATATACGCATCTCATAGTGACCACTACTAGTCTGAGGGAAGCTGTCCAGTGCTGAAACTCCCCCAGGGGAAGTACAGTCTGGGCTGGGGACAACATGCTCTCCTTTGTGTTTATGATGAAACTCAGGTCGAGCAGATGTATTACGGGGACATTCACCCGTATAATAACCCCCTGTTTCGACTGTGCGAGCAGCAACCAGTCGTACAGGTAGGTTGCCCGGCGAACGCCCTGTTGTTTTAACGGGGTTATCACGGCTTCCGTACATCGTACAAACTCTCTTGGACTGAGAACAGACCGAAGAGTAGTAGTAGTAGTCCGCACACCCCGAGATGCAAATCACAGATATTCCCTGTGTGGGTAATATGCTGGAATGTGTAAACATACATCTCCCAGGTCGACTGATGTGAGCCAGTCGTCTTTCTTGTCGCACGACACATATCAAGGATGTGTGAGTGAGCATTCCGAAGCTGTATCTTTTGAGATATCTGCTTGGAGCTCAACAATCCTAATATTGGCCGAGTTCCGTTCCCTCTCCGTTCGGAAACGGGGAGATACTTGGAATGAGAGCCGCTCTGACTTTGTTCGACGGGTATCATAGATATAGCCTTGTTTTCTAGAGGCGAGAGAATCTTTTCTCTCAGAAAACGGGCTGACTCTCTCCGGGCCTGTGAGTACAGAATGCCCGAGAGTGAGGGAGGAGGGGGGGTGACAGTGGGTCGGAGACCGTAGTCTCGTGTTACTGTCTTGAGAAAATTCCCCAGCAGACATTGTGAACATCTTCCACTGATTTCTCCTTAGAGTCAGCGGAGATGACATGTCTCTCACCCTGAGAGTCTCAGTTTTGTCGTGTTATTGGGGTCCTCTACTGTCTGAGCACAGTGGTACCTTATTTCGACAATTCCCACCGACACTGCGCATGCGTGTGACGGTGGTGTTTTTACAACCTCAGCCGTCACTGCGTTTGCACGTGATGGTGGAGGCTTCACAGCACCAGCCGCCACTGCGTTTGCACGTGATAGTGGTGGCTTCAGAGCCCCAGCCGACACTGCATTTGCACGTGATGGTGGCGGCTCTACAGCCCCCGTCGTCACTGCGTCTGCACGTGACGGAGGCGGCTTCAAAACCCCCGACGCCACCACCTGTTGCCACTACGCATGGCGAAGGTGCCTTCACAGACCCGTTCTAATGTCCGCCTTTTGAGAGAGGCCGTAGCTGCTCTCAAAAGGGAACCATAGGCAGGCTTTTTATTGGTTTTATTGTTTTTTATTGTTTTTTCTTTCATTTTTTTGAGCCACGCCCTTGGCCTGAGCCTGGATGCGTCAGCGGAAATGCTTTATAGAGAAAAACACAACAATAATGTGACAATCATGTGTTTTGTGCACTTGAGGATGGCGTTGAGGCATCTCTCAAGGCAGCGGAAACACATTTGGAGCTGGGGAACGCAGCTCTGTCACAGAGGGGAGAAGAGGAGGCTGTCAGGCTGCCCGCTTCTTCCTTCCCGTCAGGTGGCTGAGGATCTGGGTCGGCTGCGCCTGCACGGCTGCCGGAACCGGAGATCTGCTCGGCCAGCTCGCCCTCGTCTCCTGCCTGGGCTGGGGACTCGGGGCGGGCTGTGGCCTCTGCTGCCTCGGTATGTCAAACTGGGCAGGGTGAGAGGCACAGATCCCCGCAGAGCTCAGCCTGGTAGGCAGTCAGCAGAGAGGAAATGTTGAGTGCCCTGGCGGACAACGCTGCGGCTTTATAGGCCCGATCAGCCAGCTTGGACTGCAATCGGTCTGCCTTCACCGGTAGTGTGGGGTCCCTGCTCGGTGTAGCCACCATCCTCGGGAGGAGGTGAGCTGCCACCAGCGGTTCCATCGGCGGTATGCGGAGCAGGCCGAGCCTCTCCATACAGTCACAGTCCAGGGAGGAGGCACCCTGGATTGGGGCCTTATCGCTGAAGGGACGGTCTCTCCAGGAGACCGACACCTCGTCCAGCAACTCCGGGAAGACTGGGAGGAGTTGCCTCTTTCTCCTCGCTGCTTGGGGTAGCTTCCCCTCGTAGCGGGACCTAGAGGTCTCCTTGGCCATTTCAGGCCATGGGATGTCTAGCTGGTGTGCTATCGCCCGGGGGAGCAGCCATCGCTCCCAGCATTGCAGCTGGAGCTGATGGCGTGAAGATATCCTCTTCCTGCTCATCCGAGTCAGAGAGTAGGAACTCAGAGGCACCCTCTTCGTTCTCCACGCATTCTGACTCCAGGATATCATCCGTGAGTGCGGCCATGGTGAGGTCCAGCCGGGAGCCCCAGCTTGGTGTAGCGTGGGGTCCCAATCTCACGTCCCTAGCCGCTACCGAGTTCCAGCCTGACACAGGGCGGGACTCTGGTTTTGCAGCTGCCGCTGTTGATGAGCCCCAGACCGACACAGTGCGGGGTTCAATCTTAGCGGGGGACACCCTTGTGTCCTGATAGCCATCCGGCACATCAGTGTACGTGAGGAGGTCCCATCTCGACAAGCTAGCTTGGCTAGCTAGCCGTCGGCGGAGGCTCTTTCGGGTGAAGCGGGAGCAATGTCCGCACGAGCTGGGGTTGTGAAAAACCTCCTGGGCATGTTCCAGACCGAGGCAGGACGAGCAGACCTGGTGTGTATCTGTGTCTGAAATGTTCAACCCGCAGTCGCAGAGCCGAGCAACCGAGTTCCCGGCTCCTCTGGTGTGAGGGAGAGAGGCGTCCATCTCGCTCGCCGTGGTGACGGCATGGAGAGGACCCGCTCTTAGCAGGAATGTTGCCAAGGAAAAAATCCTCTAACCCGTCTTTTTCCGGAGAAAAGTGACGGTGTAGATTTATTTCCAAAGAGTATTAACTGGTGTGTTAATAGTCCTTCAATTCCTTTCTTCTCTGGTGTGAGAAGAAGAGAAAAAAGCGTCCTCGCTAACGTGGTGTCTGTAGCGAGGAGGGTAAGCTAGCCACCGGTGTGCTGCTAGCTTGTAAGCTAGCCACCGGTGTGCTGCTAGCTTGTAAGCTAGCCACCGGTGTGCTGCTAGCTTGTAAGCTAGCCACCGGTGTGCTGCTAGCTTGTAAGCCAGCCACCGGTGTGCTGCTAGCTTAAAACAAAACCTTACCTTTTCGATTTCCGGAGAAAAAGGAAAAAGGGTGAGGTCGAATGTGGCACTAACTGGTGTGTTAGTACCTACAATCTTCTCTTCGAAGAATATCTAAAGGTAGCTCACGAGCGCCCGTCTACCGAATTCCTAGCTAGGATAGCTGGGTTCCGTCTGTGGACAGTTAAGCTGCGCGGCTGCCGAAAAAGAGATGTGCTCTGAAGCGAGAAGAGGTGTTTAAATGACGCATGCGACGTAGCGCAAGCTACTTATAGGGGGTGTATTCCCTGACGCTGACGTCGAGATCACCCGCCAATCAGAATTGCCGTAAATGAGATTGATGCTTCTGTTTGCTCATCCATAGTGAGACATCGAACGGAGTGTTATGAATGAGAACAATACGTTACACACTGGAGTATCACCTTAATCTGAATACACCACTGCTAAAAAAAACTACTGCCAATATTAAAGGTTAACATGAAGTTATCTAGAAAACCTAAAAATGTTATACTTGCAATGTATCCAAACTGTGGACCTTCCAAGGACCAAAATCTTAAAATAGCTTGGTTTCCCCCATTGCAACTGAAATAACCGGCCTAGTTAATTAATATTCCCCAATTTCAGACGTTGTAATGGAACAGGTATAATATCCTATCTAAGGAAAGGCAGCTTTGAGCACTTATCCCTTAAAGTCAGAAATGAGATCAGCATGGCAGAAAAAAAAATCATCTTTTGTGTTAGAGTTTCAAAATAAATCAAATATTCATACATTTAACTGTGTTACAAAGTAAAGGGACCCATTTAAAAACACATCACTTAATGCTTAAAAATCCCACAATCAGAGCAAGTCAGATGCAACATTACTGGTTAAGGCTGCAGGCTTGTCACGCACCCCCTATAATATGAAGGTGTCATTGAAGTAATATTTTCAGTTTGGCACAGCTATGTGCTTTCCAAGTCATGGATATACACTCAAAATAATAAAAAATATCCTAGAGCAACAACTTATTACGCATCCATCTAGTAATAAAACCCCTAGAGAGAGAACAACAAGGATGTCTGCCAGTTACATAAGCTGTATCACAATCTCAGCTGTTTTTGTAAATATGGGTACCTCTTCCACATCCATATAAAAGAATACTAAATGGCATACACTCAGAAGAACAACTGGTATATAAGTGTTTGTAAATTTGAATGAGCACCCATGGGACTGTCTTACAACCCCCAAAATACTATTCAAACTGGGACATCGATATAAAAAAGTGATATGTATTCTCACCATAACCTGTTAACAATTTAAGACAGAGCAGCAATGGGAAAAAGACAATATTGGTGTGAGAAAAATGGGGATGACAGACAGGACCAGGAGACAAAAAGAAGCATAAGATGAAAGTCGCAATATTAGTTTAAAGGGACAGCTGCAATATTCAAACAATCATTCACAAGTGCTGACTTCAACGGCTCACTGGTAGCGTGTAAACAAACGTAATGTCTGCAGACTGTACAACCATGAATCTCATAACCAGCCTTGGCCCCGAGCCTTTTCTCACCCTCAACCACAAGTCCAGTGGCTTATCAGATAAACGATTATTGACTGCTTTGCAAGCCCTCAATACCATCAGTGCAGTTTTACATATGGTAAGCCCAGCAACTTCATCATAGTAAGCCAGTAGAGGCAGGAAGCTGTGAGGCTAGAGATACACCAGGTTCTACAATGAGAATAAAAGAGTCTGGAGTGGCATTTTTTGAAGAGCTGTGGAGTTCTTAAATGTGGATGTGGGTTACTGGGGATTATCGTAAATGTTAATTATTTGACTGTGGAAAGGGTACGAATTGAACTCATTGTGGGCTCCTGGATATGTCTGTTAAGCCTCTTTGAAGGTAAAAGAAAGGGCAAAGCATTCTTGTCTCAACAGTGAATTGCTAAAAAACAAAAGCTCACGTAACATGGATGTGTGATGGTGCAATGTATCGGTATATAAAATAGTGCCTCAGGTCTCGCAGCTGAGCCAAAACAACTTAATGGATTAATTGGGAACCAACAAAGATAATTAGGCCTTTGGGGTTGTATGATCCCACCCCTCGTCAAATGTTGCCTCAGAACTGTGATCTAGTGTGTTCCTG
Organism: Gobionotothen gibberifrons; assembly: GCA_943591055.1. NCBI lineage: Eukaryota > Metazoa > Chordata > Actinopteri > Perciformes > Nototheniidae > Gobionotothen > Gobionotothen gibberifrons. The sequence continues at coordinate 280,655 of CALSBZ010000090.1, forward strand.
CTGTGTAATCGAGATAATTAGCAAGAATGTTGTGTCACTGTCCAAAGATTAGCAAAAGGGAAAGGCCAAACAAGGCTCATTAAAATGTGGTTCTAACCTTGATAGGATTTATTTGATCTTGTTACGTATTGGTGTCTTTAGAGAGGCGAGGGATACAAAGATTTTACTTTTTCATCTTGTGACAAGCATTTTTCTCTTCAATGATACCCTGGACAGAAACGACAGTTAAAGGAATTGGTCCAGCCTTTAACTTGGCAGCCATTAACCCGTGTCCGCATAGACACACTGCTACATTTTGTTCAGATCATATGAGAACAATGCACACTACTGTCATATATTTGTTTCCCCTGAGGAGAAATGACTATGGATAGCTATTAGCTGAGACTCACTCAGCCAGTGCTTCAGTTGTTTACTGTGCTCTTATTATTGGATGCCAAGGTGTCCTTCTGTGAGGCTGACAGGCACTGAGTAGTAGGCCAAATTGATTGGTCTGCTCCTGCCCACCAAAAGGACCTGAACTCAATTTGCTTGTGATGGCTTCAATTTCCTGGCTGGACAAAATCCCCCCACTCCTCTCTCTTGTTCGCGCTCTCTCAGCATCCCTTCCTCGCTCAAGAGCTGTCATTTAATTTCATTACTCAACAGGGGAGGTTCATGCCCTGTCACATTTGTCTGTCTTCCGTCCCCCGCTCTGTTCTTGTGAACCCTACCAAGAGCTACAGAAAAGGGTAATGTGTTTTTTAAGACACTGGTCGTTTTTGCATTTCCTGGAATAGTATTACGCGTAGGTTTTGGTTTGCCTGGTGACAGCCAAACCAAAGCTTGGTTTACAACATTTTCTTTAACAAAAAGCGTGTTCCTCTTTCAACATCCAGATGAGAGATGCAAGTGGGTCAATACTGAGATAAGATCATTTTTTTAGTGTCGAAAGATGAAAGCAAAGACGTAATCTACAAACTCTGTCCACATACAAATGCTGCCTTTTCCTTCATTTTGTTGTGGTGTGTAGAATAACTATGAGTTTGTGGTGGACAGATATGTTGAATGTATCCCCATGTCATTACTCCTGCCAGTATTCAGCAGGCTATTCAAGGGAAGGTCATCAAAGGTTGGACTAATTTATGGTTTGCTTTACAAAGCTTATTTTATCCACAACATTTCTCAGGAGCAGAGAGCCAATTTGCTTCTCCCACCATACTGTAGCAACATCTTGTCAACTCATTTCACATGCACGTAATGCCCACACGGTCAACGGCTGATTAGAAAGAAAACAGATCTAACGCTGGAGTCAAGCGTAGAGGTCTTTGAAGTGATTACGTTACATGTTTTGGCCTGCTTTTGTTGTCTTAAGATAAACATGTGCCACTCAGCATACACCAGCTTATGTCAAGATGAAAGATTTTACAAGCCATTATCAGAAACCCACAGATTGTACAGTGGGTATTAGCTGGCCGCAGAAATGTGCTACAACTGCAAAGATCTTGCTCTGATTTCAGACACTGCGGATGGGGGGGTCAACCTCTCAGCACTTTTAGACAATCTAGATGTCAGGCAGGAGATTAAATGCTGGCAGAATGTGAGGTCCTAAAGATAGCTAATCACATACTGTCCAACGTAACAAGAAAAATATCCCAAACTGATACTTTGCTTTATTAATCTGCACTTATATGTTCAACTTGTCACCTTCTAACACCAGCTTTTCTAAATCCTTATAGTCATAAATGCGCACGCACAAACACAGATACATTTCTATCAGGAATCAAAAAGGATAACAGCAGGGATATACAAAAGGCTCCTAACAACCTCTCTATCATTTTCTCTTGCTTTTCGTCCTCTTTGTCTCAGAGGAAATGCTCTCTTCTGGGTGTATTTACCAGCAGTCTTACAAGCTTTACCTCCAGGAAACAAGAGGCTGATCTGGCTCATATTTTACAATGATTCATCTCGCTTACTATCAACCACGAGGCATAAATGCGATACAACCAAATTAAGGCCGCTCAGCCAGACAAACAAGCTGGGGAATTTCAAGCCTATGCCTGTTTTTTTTTCTTCTTTTGGCTGGGTGAGCCACTGAAATGTATTGCTATATTAAGATGGATTTCTTAAAGCTATTTTTCATGTTGTAGCTGTAGTTTCCCTTCTTTCATTTTTGTTTGATTTAAAATGCAGCACAATTGGGATACTGCACACTGATATATTGACTGCATATTTGCTGTATATGCCATCACAGTAGCTCTTAAACCAAAGTGTAGCTATAGTCTTTTTGTATAATCAAATCAGGCTTACATTGTCCAATAACTCAGAAAATATTTGTACACATATTGTACCAAGTCAATAAAACATGTATGCCTCTAAACAGCATCACTTACCATTGTAATGACTATTTAAACACATAGAATGATCCATATATTGGACTTATATTATATTCATAAGCAGCCTTACATCCTTTGAGCTGTTTGATCAGTTAAAGCAAAGATGACTTCTGCAGAGAGTGTGTTTAGTCTGCGTAGACATTGTATGCCCTGCCATGGCTGGCAGTGTCTGTTCTGGCTCTCTTCAAGTGAATCAAAAAGCCCCAGAGGGACAAAGCCAGAAGCTTATCCATTGTGTATGGGGGAACAACGGAGAGAGCACCCTGTGAGTGCAATGAAGGGGGAGAGCAAGCTGGACACTGACGGGTCTACTAAGCTCCAGGGAAATTACACAGATACATGCGAAGAAATTGGACTGAAACACAGAAGAATCTTCTTTACTCAGATTCTCCATTTTCATCTGTTCCACATGGTGAAACTGTAATGTCCATTATCTTATCGATCCCATCATCAGCCACAGAGAAAGATACTGCAGGATTTTTTTTTATGACTGCGAGATTAGGTGGGGTATTCCCTGTTCTGTAACAATGCTTCATTATTTATTTTTTATGAAACAATTTAGTAAACCCAGATCTTAAAGGGCAACATTTTTCTACTGCAGTTCAAGATAATTCCAAAGGTTGTATAAATGAATGATTGCCGCTTGCAGATACATTTACATTTTTTGAAATTATCAAAGTAAAATTGGAGATGAAATATGTAAACCACCTGTAGTATTTATATCATGACCACAATTTCCTTTGTCACAGATGTTTTACATTTTTAGACTTCAATGGATTTAGAAATTTGGTAGCACTCAGTAACATTAAGTATGCCATAAAAGAGATTTAAAGAGGGTATGTTATTCACAAATCTTGATTTATATTACAAACTTGGACTTGAGTTGGAGTAGTCAAAATATGTGCTTTAAAATTAGGCACTAGTTCTAGATCATTACATTGATTATGATTATAGCTTATAACAATATTTGCATTACAGAATTGCCAATCCAGGTTGGTGCTCATGAAGAACAACAGTGACACCAGTATAAAGTTAGGTGAAAAAGCTTTACATATTAATATCTGAATACTTCTGAATACTTAAATATCTGAATACTTCTTCCACCACTTGTCAATAAAAGTCAGCAAGAGTTGCAAGCACGTTTATGAAGCAAGCAAGCAAAAAGGAAATCCATGTTCGGAAGAGTTCAGATGACTTTCTCCGGAGACAGAATAGGATTGTGTGAAGCTCTGTCTCTCTACAGCACCAAGCCAGTTTCCTGCTCTGTGTTTGAAGGGTCGTGATGTGTATAATACTTCTCATCATGGCAGGTTCAGTGTTAGATAGAAACGACTAAGGTAAAGAAATTAAAAAGTAAAAGTGCTTGGTAGCAGAAGGGGGCTAATTCAGTTCAGAAAGATGGTCTGACATTGAGAAAGAAAGGGCAAAAAAGGTTTGTGTGCAGGTCAGAGAGTAAAAGGAAAGAGCCCCATAAAAAAGACAGGTTACACCATCATAGAATGACAGGCTATGATCTTGAAATGAGTCAAGGTAAAGATGTATATCTATCTTTCCTTCGTTCCATCCATTCATCTGTCCATTAACATATACATCTAACTTTGTATCCATCCATCCATCCATCCATCCGTGTTTCCATCCATCCATCCGTCAATCTATCTATATATCTATCTATCTATCTATTGTGCCTACCAACCTATGTATCAACCTACCTATCTACTTACCTATGCATAGATATATACTGCATGCTGTATATTGATTTAGTGTCTTGGAGCTATTGTAAAGCAGCCAGTCAAATTGCATTCTAAAACAAGATAGATTGTAGTGCGCACAAAGCTGTGCCAAGCAGATAAATCAATTAAAGTGACCTGATCTGACAAGTAGCCACATCCTCAAACAGGCTTAATATGAGAACACACATTCATGAGAGTCATGCCTATCTCTATCTCACAATGGGGCCTTTTTTCCATAAACTCTGATTAAAAGGCAGGTTGACAACGGTTCAAAAGAACAAGCCGACCTTTCATTTCATGTGGGCAAATAGATGATAAAATCTATTCTTTGTCTTATATGGATGGATATTTGTAATCATAATTTGAATCAGATTCATGACCTGCAAGTCATTCTGATAGCATTTAAAAATAGAATGAAAGAGAAATGATCCTATTGAGGGTTTCAATCCAATCAAGAATCTCAAATATTCGGGGCGGTTATAAAATATAACACTCATCTATGCATGCATCCATCCCTCCATCTATCCATCCACACGGACATGCACACCATCAGCCATGAATACAGTAAAACCTTCTTTCATGTCAAGCCCATGCATTTGTCTGTCATCTGAGCATCATCAGTGTCACTGCCACACCTCAGGCCATAGAGGGCTTGTCATCTCCCCCCCTAAAGGTTGTTTCACTGTTAAGCTGTGTAGATCTAGAATAAAAAAATGAGACCTCTACTATGAATCAAAAGAATATTTGCAAAAATGGCTTTAAATGTGCAGAAGATACAACCTATGAAAATCATAACTTAACGTTCTTTAGATATACATTATATTTTAGGCTAAGTCAGTATACAGTTTCTTTCCCAGAGCAATCATTGCAATGAACTCGTGCACTAATTGTCCTCCCCATGCCTGGGCAATATATATATAAAGTATACATACATACATATATCTTTTTTTTTCTAATACTAAATATAATTCCTACACTTGATTTGTTTTACATAAGTTTGAATGCTGTGTGTCTTTCTTGTTGTATGTTTTTTCTATCTTAATGAATTTTTCAAAAGCAGTAGCTCTTCTCTTCGTTGCACGTGTATAATGACAATAAAGTATTCTATTCTATTATACGTGTTGAGCAGAGAAACAATTAATGTAACCCATCAACATCTACTCCTCAATTTACATTCTGGTTTGTTTATTATGAAATGACAGCCACACACAGCACTTTTAAAGATGATTGCACTCACAAAAAGGCAACCCTTTTCATTCACCACAGTTTATATTGTAAAACAATTGCTTCACTGCCTTTTGTTTATGTCCTAAATAGATGCCTGCATTTTCAAGACAATGTAATACTATATATGGATTGTGTGAGTACATACGGTGCTGATACTCCTTTGTTGTATCTGTACAATGTGTGAAATCCAAAATGTTTTGAAAAGGTCCACTATCAATAGAGATCTAACATGAATGTTCTCCATGAAAAGGCAAAGACTGACGATTTTGTTACTAAAACCAATAATCAAAGATTCAGGAACGACCTCTAACCAAATCCTTTTTGGAGCTGAGGACAAAGTAATTCCTTAGCGGCGTAGAGGACAGCCTAGAGGATTTTTGTGCTTTACTCATCAGTGGCTTTCATCTTAAGGGTCACTTTCTAACCATCAATCATCTCAATGATCCAGCCTCCAAAAAGTCCTGCTAATCACAAGATCTAGGAAAAACACATCAAACGGATTTTTAGAAAAGCTTTCTTCAAGGCATGGCTCTTTCAAACTTTATTACCACTGAAGATACAAATGGATTTACATTGCACCTTAACATGACTCTACATCACTGAACACTTACCCAAGGTGATCACAATCCAAAGCAAAATTGAAACGGCTAATTAATGCGCATCCAGAGAGGTCTCAGTCTTTAATCATCTCAAGTATGTGCGCTCTCTTATCAAACCACAGAGGGAGTTAAATAGTACGGCTCCTAAAATGATATTTGTCTCAAGTACATACAAATGTTTTAGTTTTTAATAATTTGTCTTGGGAAATAATGTTGTACGTAGCAGCTAGATCTCCTAAATATGAGTTTGATAGGCTTTGTTTCTGTTCTCATTATCCCATTGTATAATCAATGAAGGAATTAAGCAAACAAATATAATAAGGAGAGAAAAAGGGGTAAGTAGCAGAAAGGAAGGGAAGGAAAGAGAGAGCGAGGCGGGCTACAGACAGTGAAGAAAGGAAAAACTGAAATTCCACATGTGTTTTGAGAGCATGTACCGAAAAAGGTAAGCCGTATAAGAGTAAAATCCTTTTGTTTTCCAAGGCGCGGAGTGCTTGGTTATCATAACCCTTCACTGCAGCTGTCAGATGATGAAGATCAGCATGCAGAGAGAGAGAGAGAGAGAGAGAGAGAGAGAGAGAGAGAGAGAGAGACTTACTCTATCGGTCTATCAATATCTCCCTGTCTCTCTGTCTCTTTATATCTCTGTCTCTCTCAATTCAGATCACTTTAAATCTGCTACATTGGCATGACAGGGAGGGGATCCACTGAGTACTGCCAACGAGCATACAAAGGAGCAATACAAACAATGGGACAATACATTTGTAAATTATGAACACAAAATTAATAAATATACATCAACCAAAAACTGTCAATATCAATTGTATCTTTGCATTGCAATATATAAATCAATTAGATGTATTTATTGAAACTCATTGTAAAGCAACAGAGCACAATGGTGCTGTATGGATTGGATGGGGTGCAACCTTTATATATACAGTCTATGGGTGCAACAGATAATATTCCAGTACATTTTCTCCTGTATTTGGTGCTATTTTGGAACATACTATTCTTCTCTTATCTAGTAACACCTTGAGCTCTATTAACACTATTCAAAAGGTGAAATGTTGAAATGCTAGCCGTTATGACACACTGACACATCAGACTCACATGTTTTATTTGTATTGTTTTTTTTCAAAAGCTAGCAAGATGTAAGTGTGTCTTTCCTCAATGGCGAAATGAGAAAAACAGTTTTTGTGTTGGTAATGTCTTTCTGTGCCTTCACCTTGCAATGGCAAGTCCATCTCTCTTTGTCTCCCCCACTCTATCTGTCTGCCTCTCTCACACTCAACAAGCCTTGTGGCCTTTTACAACAAATTAGCATCCTTGTTAGTAGTGTTTGATGTGAACAGGAACTTGACAGTTTCTGTTTCTTCAGAGAACTGAGGTTTGTTATGTTCATAAGGCGGACTGGCACGCAGCATGCGGTAAAGGTTCTGTTCTCACAATAGCTTTTTCTTTCCGTCCAACTTTATAACCACACTATATTCCAACATTCAACCCTATGTTCTACACAATATGTTGATATAGCTTGGATCTTTCTTATTTCCTTTTTTTTAAGAAATGTAATTGCTGCAGGGCAAATTTCAATTACGATCTAGGAGGAGCGACAAAGATTGCACACATGCTGTTAGGTTTAATGCTACATAAAACAACTAGAATGGATATTCACTCCTATAACAAAGCATGAAATGACTATGTGAAAACGATGTGATAATGAGAAACTAACACTTTTTTCAACGCCCATTCAAATTCGACAACCTTCACTGTGTGATTTCAACACACCTGTAATGTGGCTGTGAAGAGTTTGCAGATATTGTCAATATACACTATACCTGAAACATGTATTGCTGATGCAAACTACTGGTTTCACACTAAATGTTTGGGCGTCAGTGACTGATCTTCATTTGTGTCCATGTCATCCATTCTCCTGTCCTAGGTTGAAACTGGAATCAAACTGAAAATCCTCAACACATAAACAAATAGCAATATGTTTTCCTCAATAAGCTGCTTTTACAGAATAATTCGAGTCAAATCCTTGCTGTTTAGTATTCTCCACAAGCAGATACATCATAAAGCCTTGATTGTTATCTAGAGAGGATTCCTCTCTTGTCTCGCAACTCCTTTGTTAATTCCATTGTAAAAGTTTTTCTGAACGCATATCTGACAAATAAATACTTTTTCCACTCTCATATTGTCTGTTTCGCTTTTATGAACACACACACATCTTAATATCACCAGAGAATAAATGTCATGTTCCCTACAAGAAGGTAAAAAAACTAATTTTACTGCATCTGAGATGAATAAGGATGTTGAGTTATATTGGCTTCATCGAAAAATATCCCCTACACTCTTCAGCACACAGGCAAACAACAAGTCCCTCCTGAAAACTATCAAAGCAATTTTATAGGATTTATCTGAGCATAGTTGTCACTTCTCAAAGAATAATTCATCTGTTTGTTAGAAAAAGCTGTGTTTGGATGCAGACTATTACCAACACAACGAGTAGCACAACAAAAACAATCCTATTCATCTGGGAGGTATGAGAGGGTAAATGGTCTCAATGATACTCACACACTGGGCATTTAGCTGGCTGTTAACCTAAGACACATGACACATCTCATGAGGGTTTGTCCCCCCCCCCTCTCTCTTTTCTCTCTCTCTGTGAACCATTGGTTTCAGGTCAAGTTACTGCCTTTGCTTTGACCTCCCCAGGTAGGCTATCCACCAACATTTAGGCCTATCTATCTCTCAGTTTGTGTCTCCATCTTCATCTGTCTGTCTCTCTCTCTGTCTCTATCCTTGGATTCTCTTCCTGAACATCCACAAACACACACACACACACACACACACACACACACACACACGCACACACACACACACACACACACACACACACACAAACTCCCGAGCACTTACCCTTATGATCCGGTAATGTGAGTCTAGCACTTGTACTCCAATTATTCTCCTGTACTTGTTCTTGAAAGGGTTCTTGCCTCTCTCTTAGCTAAAGAATGTCATGCCCCTTGTGATTTCTGCTGGGACTCTCAGAGGCCTTCCACTGTTCCTCTTTTTAAACTAATCAATTTTCAAATGCACATTTCAATGCTATTTGTCCCGAAATGGATTGAATACAAACGGTTTATAACGGAGAAGATGTTCCAGTCGGAAAGTGTGAATCCTTAGGCTGCTGTCACACTGTCCCGAAATTGACTCCCGATGGACACACGATAAAGGAAATGTTCAAATTCGGCTCTGATCGTAACAGCATCGGGCCATTCGTGAGGGCATCTTAAGCCATCGTATGACCGCCGGTGGAGTTTCTCAGGCTCCGGCAGCAACTTCGGGAGCGGTGGCAACATATTTGGCATGACAAAGCATTGCCGAAG